>CATQJA010002565.1:0-166799 GCA_958295435.1 Mesorhabditis spiculigera
AAGGCGTAACTTTGCTGTGAGCTACTCCAACGAAGGTGTTCCTCCGGCTCCAGTGACTACCCAGCAAGCCTGTCAAGGACGAGAGAACAACCATCAGCAGGAAGTCGAGAAGTCTTCAAGCGTCACCGCCAACGAGCCAACCGAAACCAAATGCAAACTTTTTCAATTGTTGTTTTTCTTGATCCTGTTAATCGTGTTATATCCGCTGACTTCGATGCATTTAAAATCCCTTATCTTAGTGTTGTGCTGAATAAATATTTGCATGAAAAATTGTTGTTGTCTGAAATGCACGATAAAACACACATGGCATAAAAGCAAAAAATTTTACCGTTTTGACCTCCTCAGGGTCTGGACAGGCGTTGCGGATACCTAAAGTTGATATTTTTGTTTAGAATTGGGGAACCTCACCTTTTCGACATGTAGGAATTATCGAACCCAGGTTATCTGTTTATAAATTGAAACACTTACCATCTGATCATATGGACAGACATTCACAAAAGTTGTAGGCAGTTTTGTCTTGGCAAGGCGCATTTTGTTGTGACGGTACTCGGGCTTTGTAACGGGTGTGGGCACCCTGGGGTCCCAAAACCCTCCTCCCGACTTTCGGGATCGCAAAACCCCTTTCCCTACCGGGGGGCCCTTTCCCAGTGGGGGGTCCTTTCCCAGTTGGGGGCCTTTCCCAGTTGGGGTCCCTTCCCAGTTGGGGGCCCTTTCCCAGTTGGGGGTCGCAAACGCCCCACGTTCGAAAACGGCTGCCGGGTGTCAGCTGTCGCTTGAGTCTCCGCAAGTTTTGACGCGTACAAACACGTTTTGTAGTAGTATAAGAAATATGGCATGTAAAACAAAAATTGACTTGGTGGCATGTGATTCTTGAGGGGGGTTAAAACAACCGATACTAGTAGTGACTGGCTTGTAAGCCTGGGACTGCTTCACGGCATTCGCACTTGTCCCAAATGTGGCTTACAGGTCATGAAAGCCACTGGTTGGAGTACACGATACTGGGTCTGTAATCACCGGGGTTGTCGTACCGGTGAAACGAAACCCAAGATCGGATATTTCGTCGGAACCTTTTTTTGAAGGTCTAAAATCCGCGAAAAAGTACTTCCATTATTCGTACTTGTATTTGCACGAATTTGGCACCATGGAACAGGCTGAAAGAGAAGTCGGTATGGGCGCGCCGACTGCTGTGCAATGGTCGCAATGGTTCCGTGACGTGTTTTCCACTATTTCGTGGCAAACCCTCGAGTGATCGGTGGTCCTGGTGTTGACGTGGAGATTGACGAGACGTGTATTTCTCGTCGTAAATACAATGGGGGACGATTGCCAGGGCACCAGCGTCAGTGGATGTTTGGGGGCGTGGAAAGAGGCTCCGGTCGCGGTTTCTTGAAACTGGTGGACCGTAGGGATGCCGCCACACTGTTACCGATCATTGAACAGTACGTTAGCCCAGGAACCACCATCCATTCTGACTGCTGGGCCGCCTACGGCGGAATCGCTAACCTGCCGCAAGGCTACAATCATCTCACGGTCAATCACCAAATGAACTTTGTTGATCCGGTTACTGGCTCTCATACTCAATCTGTTGAGAGCCAATGGAACAAGTTCAAAAAGAGGATCAAGAAATCAAACGGCCTCAACACATCCACGAATGAGAGATACAGTGATTATCTCAGTGAATTCATGTGGCGCCAAGAATTTGCCGATCGCAATGACATTTTCTACCACTTTTGGTCACACGTTGTCACTATGTACCCGTGTGAATAAGCCAGCCGACCCGGTCAAACTTCCCAAAACCCTATCCCAACGGCCCTCTTAAGGGCCACAAATTTTAAAAATATGCAATTTGGTCGCGAATGCTAACAAGAATAGGATTCAGCGCAAAAAACGGGCCAGGAAATGTGTTTTCCGCGTGTTTTGACGATTTTTGATTTTTTGTAGTTTGTAGTCTAAAGTTAACTTTTTGTAGTCTAAAAGTATTAAATTCGTACTCAGCGCACAAAACTACCCCAGAATATTGATTTCGAGGCCGATCGGGGACCCCTGATCGACAAAAATTTACGACGCCCTTGGGGCCACTCAACTTAAATAGCTCCGATATTATTTTAGCCCCTATTAAATGACACGGATACCCACATTGCTAAAATACGTCTAAAAAACGAGTCCTTGTATGAAATTTGCTAATATCCGTTTTAAGCGCAAAATCCACGCTATCTCACCTCCGAAACGTCCACCGCGTCCACGTTGCGGGCGTCCGCTGCCGCCATAACGGCCGCTGTCGCTCGCGCAGCGCTCGAGCCAATCGGGCAGCTCCTGGTTCGACTCGACGATCAGGTCCATCAGGTCGCGGGCAATGTTGCGGTTCTTGTCGTTGAAGAACGACGTGGCGAGACCTAGAAAAATCGTAAAATTATATAAAAAGTTCAAGGCTAAAACCTAAAGACGAAATTGAACGTACCAATATTTCCGACACGACCGGTACGACCGATGCGGTGCACGTACTCGTCAATGTCGTTCGGCAGATCGTAGTTGATGACGTGGCGCACGTTCGGAATGTCGAGACCGCGGGCAGCGACCGCGGTGGCGACCATCACGTTGGCTTGGCCGGATCTAAAAAGCGGAAATGCTGACAATTCAAAACAAAAAGTTGTCGCTCAGAAAATCAGGCTCACCGGAACATGTCGAGGTTCTGCTCACGCTCGAACTGCTTGAGATCGCCGTGGATGGCGACGACACCGTAGTCATTGCGTTCCAGGTAGTACTGAAGATCCGAAGCGCCACGTTTCGTCTCGACGAACACGACGGTCAGGGCTTCTTGGCCTGGAAAAATTCATTAAAATCATTTTCAGGATTAAAAATGTTTAAAAACTATGTTTCCCGAAAAATTCAAGCAAACCTACCTCCAGCATCAAGCAGATCCATCAGAATGTTGCGCTTCTCGTTCTCCTCGACCCAGACGACCTTTTGCTGGATGTTTTCGGAGGTGGAGCCGACACGGCCGACCGCCAAGAACACGTAGTCGGGCATCAGGAAATCTTGGGCGAGCACCTAAAAAGACTTTTTAAACTTGAAAAACCATTTCGCGCCTGGATCTCCTTGGGGAAAGTGGCGGAGAACATGGCCGTGACTCGTTCACCCTTGCGCGGCATGCTTGACAGCTCGACAATCTAAATTATGAAATATGAAAAAAATTTTAGTGTTTTTTTTCAGTCAAAAACTATGTTTTTAAAGGCCTAGGTATTCGGAGAAGGACCATGACGTCACAAATAAAACAGCGCGGAAGGCTTGCAATAAGCTCAAAACGTTTACGAATACAGTATACCCCGAAATAAGTCAAAAAAGAAAAATTGCGTAGTTTTGACCACTCAAAAATAAATATTGCTATTGATATTGAAATTCTATATTTTTACAAATTATTGGACCTTTCGATAAAGCATAGAAGAAGCCCCAATGCTCTAAAATTAGAGTATCCCCCGAAAAAGCAAAAAATAATTCCTCAAAAAATGTGGGAAGCCTTTGACCCCCGTTCCGCATGGAGTTCGGAATAGGAAACACGTGGCCGTCGCTACACTTTTGCACATGCAACTATCCCAATCAACCATTGAGGCGTTGTCGGGCCCTTTTTGTGCTGGCGGGGGGTCGAACCGGGGCCCTGGGGGTGGTAGGCCGGCACGTTAGCCAGTCGGCCACACGGGAAGTGGGGACAAGGGAGGAGGGCGGAGCTATGACCCTCCCAAGTGCGCCACGGGAGAGCGGTTAGGCCTTATTTTGGACATAAAAATCGAAATTAATATTCAATTTTTCGAATTTTTTAATAGGATTGATTTTTCAAACTAACACCTGGTAAATCTGGGGTATAACAAAAATAGCTTTTTTGGCATTTTTGGTACCAAACCGAAAGGAAAATGAATTTTAGCTATGAAAATCAAATTTAGATAATTTTGAAACGGTTTTCCTATGCAGTAATTTTCCAAGGCTATACCTGACGAATCTGGGGCTCGAAACCCATGTCCAACATCCGATCAGCCTCGTCGAGTTCCAGGTTGTTGCAGCCGGAAGGCCCGATGTAGCCCTGCTCCATCACGTCGATCAATGGCCAGGGGTGGCGATGAGGATGTGGCAACCGAGCTAAAAACCGAGTTTAAAGACGTAAAAAAATATTTAGAAAAATGTCTTTAAATGCTAGTCCAAAGCCTTGGAAGTTGGAATCTTGTTGAAAATGTAAAAATGTACGAAATTTTTCGCTACTTACTTCGAAAAAGACTATTCCCTAGCGAAACACTGGGTTTTTTCGAAATTTCAAAATTTCAAAAGGAAGTCACACTCCTGGAAGTGTTAGAATTTTGCGGTAAATGACAAAAAATTGCGGAATGTAGCTTGAAAACCCTGTCTCATTCTTACGACACTCTCAAAGCTGCATTCCTAAGCAATTTGACCCTCCCAAGGGCGCCACGGAAAAGGTGTTTAGGAGCCTAATTTTGGGTATAAAATCGAAATGAAATTATTTCAAAGCTTTTTTGAATAGAATTGATTTTTCAAGCTTATACCTGGCGAACCTGGGGATCATAATCAATTTCCACCATTTTTAAGGGTGGAAAATGAATTTCAGGTAAAAACGAAATTAGATAATTTTGAAGGGGATTTCTCAGCATTATTTTTTGAACGTTATACCTAACGTATATGGCGCATCGCATTCGAGAAATTTAGATATCACAACGAAAGAAAAATGAATTTTAGCTATAAAAAAGAATTTAGATAATTTTAAAGCGATTTTCCTATGCAGTAATCTTTCAAGGCTATACCTGACGAATCTGGGGCTCGAAACCCATGTCCAACATCCGATCGGCCTCGTCGAGCACCAGGTTGTTGCAGCCGGAGAGGCCGATGTAGCCCTGCTCCATCACGTCGATCAGACGGCCAGGGGTGGCGATGAGGATGTGGCAGCCAAGCTAAAAAATCAGATTAAATGACAAATAAATTAAGTTTTTGAAAAACCTAGAAAATTTACCCCAAGGCCTTGGCAGCTAGAATCTTGTTGGAAGCTTAAAAATCCGAATGACAGTGTTTAAATTACGCAATTTTTCGCTATTTATTTAGAAAAAAAGACTATTCACCAGCTTGAAAACTATAAATAAAGATTAGAGCGGCTCCAACCCCCGGCTCTTTTCAGAATTTTGACCCAATTTTAAAGAAGCTCCTTATAAAACAGAACAAATTCCCAAAAACGCACCCTCAGCTTGTTGATCTGGTCCCGGTAGTTTTCGCGACCTCCGTAGAGCAGCGCCGACGTGATCGGGGTGCGGTAGGCGAATTTGCGCGACTCGTTGTAGATCTGGAGGGACAGCTCGCGGGTCGGCGACAGGATGAGGGCGCTGGGGAACTGCTTCTTGCGCCCGGAACGCCCGATGTCTTCGCGGTGGATGGCTTCGGGACCACCCTAAAAAAAACAATCGTCTAGCCAATTTTGAAAGAAAGCTATAACGACAATTTTCAGCTACATGGAATAATAAATTGCGATTACTTTGAGGGAATAAAAAGCTTGACTTGCGTTCTTTCGCATTACTGGCGGTTTGAACGTCCAAAAATGGCCGCTTTGACCAGAATTTCGTCATTCTTGAAATTTCGAGTTGAAATGAAGTTCTATTTTACGAAGAACATTATTAAGCTACTTCCGATTAAGTTACTTGACATTTCTAGACATATGCAAAAGAATTTGCCATTCCCCCTCATAGTGCGAAAGCACCTTGCTTCTCTTCGAAAATAGGAATAAAACACACCTGCAAGATAGCGTTGATCAGCGGCACCAAGAAGGCAGCTGTCTTTCCGGATCCGGTCTGCGCGCAGGACATCAGATCGCGGTTGTCCATCAACGCCGGGATGCTGTACTTCTGGACGGGGGTGGGGCGGTCGTAGCCCGATTTCTTAATGTTCTCCTCGATCCACTCGTGCAGCTTCAGCTCGGCAAAGTAGCTGATGGGCTGGGGGACGTTTTCGCCGGTGGCCTCGACGGGGATCTCCTCGTATTTGTCAAAGTTGATGCCCGAGTTCATGCCGGCGAACAGCTCCTGCTCGAGGCGTTCGTCTAAAATCGGGAATTAAAGGTATGGGTGAATTTACAAACCTCGGGGAAGTTGGCGGGCCCAACCTTGTTGCTGACGCTCTTGCTCCTGGCTCCAGCGAGAGCTGAAACAAGTCTTTTATAAAAATTGGCGGGGTTTTCTTAAAATCCACTTTTCAACACATAAAAAAGTGTTTTTAAACTTTTACGTTTAGTAGTTAGTAGTTAATTTTTCAGTTTTGTTACCATTCCAATGCGTAAACATTTTAAAAATTTTGTTAAACAATACCAAAAATCGATTTTTCTATCCAAAATCGTCAATTTTCGAGCACAATTTTGCATTTTTAAAGAGTCTTTATAGCTTTCAGCAGTAGTCCCAACGCTAAAACTCACTTCTGTGCGGGAGCGCGATTTCCGCCTGCAAATCCGCCGCCAAATCCGGCTCCTCCATCTTGAGGCGCCTGATCATGATGTCCACCGCCGGCGCCGCCGCGCCCTTGTCCCTTCCACTCCTGCTCGTCGTGGTAGTTGCTGCGGTCGTAGGACTGTCGCCCGCGGTAGCCGCCGCCATTGTTGTAGTCACCACTAAATCCAAAATTGAGTTTTTTGGAGCATGGACGTACCGGCCGCCACGACCACCGCCGCGTCCGCCACGGTGTCCTCCACCGTATCCACCGTCATATCCGCGATTGCCGCCGTCACCATCGCCAAAATTTCCGCGATTGTTGAAGCTTGAACTCTGGAAAAGCACGCATTAATAAATCGAAAATCCAGCTACACGTGTCCTAAAATAGCTGGCCTAAAAATGGTAGGATCTGGATGGTGTCAACACCATCCAAATTTCTAGAAAGACGATAAAGGTGGAATGTGAACGCAATTAAAACAATTTAATAATTTACCTTGTGCATACCACCGTCCCCGCGGGGTGCACCATTACCGTGGTCTTCGCCGCCGCCGCGACTTCCACGAAGATGAGGAGGCACGTACGCGCCACGGCCGCCTTCTGAAGAATCAGCTAAATTTGGGGTTCGGATGCCATGGAATCGTCCGAGCCACAAACTATCCAAAAAAAAACTCACGGCCGCCGCCACGATTGTTTCCTCCGAAGTTTCCTACATTTTCACTCATATCCTGAAAAGGCTCTTTTAGACCGAAGGCAAGCGTGAGAATAATGGAAAGTGAAAACAATCGATGACCAGTATGAGAGCGGGACAAAAAAGAGGTAATGATGAAATCTGGGAACCGGTGAATGGAGAAGAGGCAAACCCGATGGAGCAGATAAATTCCAATGATAAGGCGTTTTGATCACTAATGAGGAAGGTATCTAGATATTGAAAAGAGCGGTAAAACCATCTTGAAATCATTAATAGAGAAGGAAAAGGACAGCGGAAACTGCGCTAAACGGGACAATGGAAAGGTCAATCCATAGAGGGCCGTTTTCTGCTTCTTTGTTGTGGAAATGAGGGCATCAAGCTGATGTCGCACGCCATCGGCGCCTCCGAGAAATAGACGTGCTCGAGCGAGGCTGAAGCGGAAATTCGAGACTTGGGGTTGAATGTGAACAGCGAGTTCAGCAAATCGATGCAGGCCGATGTGTGGTTGTTGAAGACGCGCTTCAAATTGTTATACGGCTGATTCTTCAACGAGAAGCTCTTGATGTCCGGCAACTCGTCGAATCCAGGCCAAATCTTCTCGTTTGGCGTGCCGAGCAGGTCAATGATTTTGCAAATCTGGTCGAGCTCATTTTTGCCGGGCATCAGCGGGCGGTGCAGGAGCAGCTCCCCGAGTATACAGCCGATCGCCCACATGTCGACGGCGGGGAGTTGGAACCTTGAGCCGAGCAGCAGTTCGGGCGATCGGTACCAAAGTGTCACCACTCGGGGCGTCATCGGATGCTCGTCATAGCCGTACGTCCTGGCGAGGCCAAAGTCGGCAATTTTTAACGTGCCGTCGGAGGTGATGAGCAGATTCGAGACCTTCAGATCACGATGCAATACGTGGTGCTTATGGAGGTAGGCCATTCCTCGCAATATTTGCAACACGATGCACTTCACCTGCGCCTCGGAAAATGGGATTTTGAGGTTGTCCAACATCGAGGCAAGGTCCTGCTCGCAGTATTCCATCACCAGAAACATGCTTTTCACATCTCGGGCAACTGCGACGCCTCGCAATTCGACAATATTGTCGTGTCGCAGCCGATTCAGCAGCGTTATTTCCCGGAGTGCCGCCTCGGAAATGCCATCCCGGTTGTCGTCGTTGCGCACTCGTTTCAGGGCCAGGATCTCGCCGGTGTGGATCTGCTTGACGCGATAAACGACTCCATAAGTGCCCTCGCCGAGCCGGTTCAGCTTCTGGAAGTCGTTCACGTTTTGGCAAGCGCCATGTCCCAGCGTCTCCTTGTCGATGGCAGCGCGGCGGCCGGTCAAGATCGAGACGTATTCGAGGGCGGTGCTCGACGTGGATGCGTGCTCGGAGGCCATCGCCTGAGAATTTTTGATTAGTGAATTCATTGAACGCCTATGAATAGCGAGTGAAATATGTAGGTGTAGAACGGGTTAAAATTGAGGATTTGAAAAAGGACTTGAAAATGATTAAATGTCCAAAAACTATAATTACGTATTTACGACGACAGATTCACGTCCTAAACAATCAATACAGGGTTTCAGAAACCATAAACAAAAAGGTGAAGGCCCTGATGATTTTACAAAAGTACTAAACGATGTCAAGAACGTATTTAGGCCGGAAATCGGGGCATTGAGAAAGGTCGTGACGCAGCCCCGGGATGTGACGAAACCGGGCGAGCGGCCCTGCCCCTCCCTACTCCAAACTACGCGATACTGGGGGCAATTCCGGAATCTTTCTTTGAAAGTTAGATAGAGGAAAGTAAAATAGGTTATTTCAACAATTATACAACTAGCAAGATTCAGAAGGAGGGGATCTACTCGTGAGATTTCTCGGAATCGATAAGCTAATAATAAAATATAATAAAAAATATATTCTGAAAATCGTACTTTCTTCTAAGAATTTTTAGCATAAAATGCGGCAGTTGCCCTTCAAATATTTTTTTGGAAAAACCCATTACGACATTATAATCGGCCGTTGAGAGGAGCGGTGCGTAGCCAAGGGAACGCAATGCACCAAATTACGAAAATTGTTCGGAACTACAATAGTTATGGTTGCCTTAAAAAATTAAAAATAAGAGTCGAATAGTCAGTAGTAATACCCGCAGCTTTAGTCGAATAATCGCTTATTCTTGCGTAAGCAACGGCACCTTTTGACTAGTTCAAGAGGGGTGAGAAGGCGCGGCAGGGGGGAACGGGTCGATAACGCGACGACGGGATTAGCTGGAGAACGCGTCTCTATGTCTCTTTGTCTGTCTTTTCGCCTGCCTGTCTGCTTGATTGGAATCGGGGCGGTGTCGCGCTTGCGATAAAGCGCGGGGGAAACCCGGCGGAATGGCGTGCCCCAATGGCAACATGATTTTTGAGGGTGACCAATTAAAAGTGTATCAGTTTGGGGCGAGAAATATACTTTTTTTAACGAATTAAGGATGGTATCAGGTGTTCGGGACTGAAACTCCTTAGCTAAGCCTTGGGAAACGGGTGCTCGAGCGGGGAGAAGAAGTCAGTAAAAACTGGACGAGGCCTGGAGCCGGTTCATGCTCCGAGCCCGTCCCAGGGTTCCACAGATGAGGCGCAATTCAAAGAAAGAAACTGGCACCATTCGGATAAGAAGGATTGCTCAAGTTTGGGTAAAACGTAGGCAAAAGCGGCTATTTTCTCGATCTTTTATCACCTTAAAGCTATTGCTTCGGCTATTTTAGAAAAATGTAATAATTGTAACGGATTTTGGGCGTAATAAGCTAAGTTTTGCCGCTCGAATGGTTAATTTAATCTGAAATCCTAAATTTCACTAGCTTCATGGCTTTGATAAAACCATACGGCCAGGAAGCCAGTAAATATCGATTTTCGACCCAAAAAGGCTGTGTTTTTACCAAAATTTCGATTTTTTGAAACATTTTTTACAGTTTTTAGATGTTTTTTTCTTGCTGAAAGATAGCTTTATTTTACTAAAAACACTATACAAACTTTCTATGAAGTTAATGGGATTTCTATACTTCTAGATCCCCCCGATAATGCGAAAGAACTGAAGAAATAAGAGTATCGAAACGGAATTGAAAATTCTAACTAGGGCAATAAAATCGCACGCCACTTTCCTAATCACAGCGCTTGGCTAGATGCCTGGTGAGGGCGCAGCTTTTGAAGCCCCGCCGGGAGCCTGGGAACACTCGGCCGTGTGCGGCGCCCGAAAAGTGCAACAAGAGTCCGGTTGTAGTTTAAACGGGAGAGACGGACAATCGGACACCGAGAGAAGCAGCGGACGGTCGAGGTTGAACTAGAAAGAACTAGGAAAACTAGTCTAGCAAGTCTAGCAAGCCGCCGGGGACCCCGTTGGCGCGGGTGTGCGCTTTGGAGTGGTGCGGAACCGCAGGGGAGACGGCGAGAGATTGCGGATGGGGCGGAGGGGGATCGATAGGGATGTAGTAGGAGGGGAACGGGGGAATGGGCGAATGTGAGACATCGTGGGGTAGAGGTATTAGTAATGCGAAAGAGCGAGGGGTAGACGGCAGTCAGATCTAGAGAGCGTGAGAACGCGCAGGCGCAGAGTATCCCAGGCCCCTCCTAGCAGACAGACGAACAGACGAACAGACGGACGGATTGAGAGGACAGACAGTGCGCCCGGCACCCGCACACACGGGTCACCCCAGGCCCCAGGGAGTGGACGAGGCGAGGCACCCCAACCCCCGCCCAAGCCCTGAGGTCAACGCCAGACGCCGCTCGCTCGTCTACTCTCGTCCGTCCGTAACTTGACTGCGCAGTTTCGACGAGATTTTTATCAGCCGCCCCCCGGAATTTACGCCCGGGCTGGCCGCTGCCTCGACCGTGACCTCGACGCGCCCCACCACGACCCACGACTTCGGCTTGGCGGTTGGTGCTTGAAAGTTTGAGAGTTTGGGCTTGGTTTTTGAAACTTCCTTGAGCTACGGCTTTTCTTCTCCTCTTCGTTCCCTTTTTTGAAAGAATTTCCGGGTCTTTCTAGCTTTTCTGGTTTTTTAGTTTTTTTTTCTAACAAGCGCGATTTTCGAAAATCGCTTAAATATTGGCTGACATTCTGATTTTTTTCAGTATCGAATAGCTGAAATTTCTGTTTCGAAATCCCCTCTCGTCCCTCCCCTGTTCACGAATTGGTATTTATCGAGGTTTTCATTTTTTTTGGCTTTTGCTGAAAATCGGGATTTACGAGAATCTCTGAAAATTGCCTGGAACTTTATTCCTTAGAAATTCCTGGTTTTCTAAACTCCTTGAAGACGTTGGATTCGAAAATAGCATTTTCAATGCGCAATCATGTCCATTTTTGAATATTTGCGGCTATAGCGGCATTTTTTGTAAATTTTCAGGCAAAAACATGGAAAATCGATTTAAGATACCCTTTCTTTATTCCCAGCCATGCACTATTTTTACCCTTTTTTATAGGAGCTTTTCCCCAATTCCGAGTAACGGCTGACAAATATTCCCCGCTGATTTCAACACCACGGCTCTTCAGCACGAAATTGTCAGCACTCGAGCGGCGAAATCGCTTTTTTGTGGCTTCTGAGGATTGTAGTTTGTAGCGTAGCGTTGCTATCGATGAATTCTTGAAATTCAATTTGTATAAAAGTATGGATCACTACGATAGGTATCGATTTTCAAATACCTAGATACCTAACGTTCGGATTTCTGTATCGGAAACTACTGAATTTTCACCTTATCCGTTGCGAAAACAATTTAGACAACACTCCCTAATGCAAAAGCCCCAATCTCGCCCGGGGCTCGTTTATCGGAGCGGTCCGAGCTGTTGCTGCTGCAATACCAGCTTCTCCCACGCCTAGTTTTCTGCCCTCGATTTTCCGCAAGCACACACTCCTCACAACACCGCGCAGTCGGCCCCGGCTCGCCCATTCCATAGATTTTTCTCGGTATGATAGAAGAAAGATGGATCTCGCTCGCCAATCACTAATCGGCACCCCGATCCGATCCAACAGGGCCCGAAATAACTTTTGTCGATTTTTAGCCGGGTTTTGGAGCTGAAAAGGATATTTTTTTAGTGTCCATCGCGTTTCAAGACGGGTACAGCTTGCGCCGAATTTTTTTGCTGATCAAAAATAGCTCTAGAAGCTCGGAAACCAGCAGGTTAAAAAAAATGATGAAGCTGTAAAATCCGAAAAAGGGCGAAATTGGCTAATTTGAGCGAAATTCGCACGTTGCACCGTCATAACTTTTTGCTTAGTTTTTCGTTTTACTTTTTCTTTTAGCTGATCCCGAAAAGGAGGTTTTCATCAGTGAAAAATGCTGCACAAGCAAGGATGCTTCCGGTTTTTTACCTTGTATTTCCTTGGACGCTGAAAAAAAAGTCTCTTTGTAAGCACTCTCGCCCTCCTTGCTAAAACTCCCTACCTCACCCCCAGGCTCGTTCTCACGCATTCCCGAAGGTCATGGCTGTCACAAATTAACGGATGATGAGCGACAAATTCGGGGCGGGGAGGAAATAAGACGACGATAGGTTCTGATTGATGCTTGACCTCGGATTCGGGCCATATTTGCCAATCTCGTTGTCCAAAAGATCGGCCTCATCCTCCACCACGACCACTGGGTGCCACCATCGTTCTCCTCGTGCCAAAATCAATTTCGGCGCCCGGGCTTTCCCCCCTATATAGGGCCAGGGTAATGAAAAATCGATGGTAGCATCGGCTGCACCTTTTATTAGATAAGGCAGTGGTGCTGGTTTGAGTGGTTTCAAGGGGAACGTACCTTGTGAAGTGTAAAACTTGTTACAGAAGATCGTGAAAGTGGTACCTCGCGAAAGAGCGCCTCTGCGACAACGTAACAACCTTTCTACCCAATGATTCCTTGAGCTCTAAACACTTTCTCACCTATTCTTCGCGTTTTTCGGCATATTTCAGGCTCCTTGAGGGACCAAGTCCCATTTTCTTGTTCTAAATCAAACGTTCTTGTTATTTTGAACTTGTCTGATGAAAAAAAGCTGCAAAATGGCAAAAGCCTAGAGTTTATTAGCTTTCCGGAAAAAGAAAAATACGAAAAACTAACAAAAACGAGCCTTTCTACGCCGTTCTATCCTCCCATTAATGCGTGAATAACCCCGAACTGCGAATCCCCCGACCGGAAGACCGTCATTTGTCCTCCAACGGCCTGTCACTCTCGAAGCTTTTCTTTGGTTCCCAATTTCTTTTTGTCGAAACTGGAACTTTCTTTTATTACACTTTTCTTTACCTCGCAAAAGTTCATTCTGTTTCTCATCGCCCTTCCATTTCATCGTACTTCCTTTTTTGGCCAATTTCCCGATGTGGGTGTGGAAATCCGTGTCGGCGTTAATCCGGGCCAATCCGCACGCGTAAACCGGTTCGAAAACTGCCGACCAGAAACCCATTGAAATCACAAAACGAAACGAGAATAATCTGCCAAAATCGTTTGAAATTGAAAGGGGGTCTAGACGACTTTTTAGGGAAGATTGGCGCAGGAAACTGAAACCGAACTCTAAATTTTTCGTCTTTGAAGTCAATAAGATCTCTGATTTGTATCACTTGGCTTTAATTATATGATTTTCTTTTTTTCAGCCGTTGAATGGATCGCGGTGGACGACGTCGTCGTCGAATGAGCCCACCGGGCACATCGCCACCCCCTCCAGTTGAACGGAAAACTCGAACCAGTCTCCCGGCGCCCAGCACGTCTTCAGCCCCATCAACATCGGCGTTGACAAGGTTTGTGGGATAGTTTTTGCCCGTATTTTAGAAAGCAACCAAGAATACTTTTTTGTTTAGGGGTGCTCCGTCTTCCGTTAGCAGTTCTGCGATCGGTCGCACGCCTACACCCGAAGATCGCCCGACCACGGTATGGTTTTTGCTAGAATGAAGTGATCATCATGAAGTTTGGACGCGAAAAACGAGGCTTTTTGTTTTTAAAGATCGTTATCTAGCTTTTTCGCGTCAGAATTGCCAAAAATTTGGGTTGTTTCAAACGTTCTAAATACGATACAACAACGCACCCTTTTTCAGAGCAAGCGCATCGAGACGCGCTCCTGGACGGCCGCACAGCAGCAACAACAAGCTCAACCGCGCACCACCACAAGCCCGCGCCCAGGGCCATCGACTTCATCAGCTGGACAAGCCCCGCCGCCGACTGACCGGCAAACTCGCAGAAGCGCCCGGCTGCGCCAAAATGTACTCGACGACCAGATGAGCGCGCCGCCGACTCGTGGAGGATCCAGAAGGTGTGGTTTTGCTAGTTTTTGGCGTTTTTGAAGCGTTTCCGGTCAATTTTCGTTTGTAGCATGTAGATTGAGGAGGTCTTGTAAATGGCGTATTGCTAAAAACTGTATTGATGTAGATTAGAGTTTGGGTTTATGCTAACTGTAAATTTGCAAAGTTTCGATAATTTTTAGCCAAAAGTGAGGTGTTTTGCGCCTGGTAATCGAGTTGTCTTGGGAGGCTTCGTATTTGCTGCACTCAATAGCTAGTACTTACCTTTTCAGTAGAGTTTAATCTTTCGGATGTTTCGGCCTTGAATTTTTAGCGTACCATCTCACTGTCCTCTTTCTAACGATTCCCAAAGCTGATGCTCACTAGAATCCCGATACCGCTTTTATATACCAAGTAAACCCTGGAAGTTCACTCTGGCCAACCGGGTCGTTTTTGTATCCTCACCTAATTGCCGGGGGTTTCTGAGAGGCGGGGGTAAAGAATGGGCCGGAATTTTCCTCCTTTTTAGGTGGGATAATCAGCTGTCCTGGGGCCATGAATCAGGTCCGGTCCGCCCATTGGCCGCGCCCCACAATTAGGTGATGAAGCCTGGGAAATTGGCTTGGATTCGGCGGGGTGGGGGTTCTAATAAATTGCCTGCTTTGGGCGCTACCGTAGTTTAGCTGCAAATTCCACAGTTTTTCGCCCAGTTTGATTTTCGATACTTTTTCGATGTAAATTCTATCTATCCCGATCTTTTGCCTAGGTCATACCTTTTTCTGGCTCAAATTCACTGCCTTCCAAACCGTCAGGAGCCCCACTTTTTTATTCCCCGCCAGCGCCGCACTAAAGCCATAGTCAGCACGATTTGGGTTTATGACACTTTGGAAATTTCCCGGCTACGAAACACGCCCTGCATTTTCTTCTATAAAAGTGGTGCTCTCTTGCTGCGATCTTCTACCCTTTTAAAATCTCGTTTTTGCTTTAAAATGCACGTAGAAAGCGTAGTTTTAGTTTTGCTATAGTTTGTAGTTTTCTTCTTAAAGATTTGGATATATTACTATCTTCGTTAATAGAGTACTCTAGCCTTTTTTAGAGACCGAATAAAAAATCCGCTTTGTGAAGAGCCTATCCCCTTAAATTCGTGCGCCTCTGCCGGCCACACGCCTCAACGCGGCTAATCCCTTGATTCCCATCCACCCCGGTTTATTAGCATTGACCAAATTGGTTTTTGGGCCAAGCCGAGGCCCCCCCTCCCGCGCGACCCTATCCATTTGTGGGATTTTTGACTAATCTTTACGACTATTGGCGTTACGGCATCGATTCCGACTGATGATGGCCCGGATGTCGTGCCAGCAAGGGTTGAAAGATAAATCCTTGAGTGCCGTGGCAGAAATGGTTTAGGAAAGCTTGTACTGTTCCTTTTCGGCGTGCTTTTTTGCAGCTCTGGGGTTTTGAGATCGCCAAAAAAAAATTCATGCTGGCTTGCCTTTAGAATTCCGACCAGAAAATGGTCACTGCTTACTACGGCTTTTGGTCTGCGCTGTTGGTATCTTTTTACCTTTCGAAATTCGTTTAGAAAAATTCCTAAAAGAGCATTGCTAGCTTGCCATTTCCTGTTCCGGAGCATCAAATTTCATTCATTACCGCGGAATTTCTCAAGTAGCCAATGCTCGCCTCCCGATCCCTACAAGGCCGCCTAGTTGTTCTTGCATGCCGTTCTTCATGTGAACATCGATTTGCGACGAACTCTAGAATTCCCAAATAATCTCTGCTCTCATCCCACCCGGTGCAATTGAGATCGAGCCGCCCTGCCACTGGATATTCTTCTCTCCCCACCGGTCTATTTGGATCCTAACTAGGGGGGAATGGACTTCACTTGGTCTCGAATTTCGGGTTGCAAGTTACGATATTATAGTGTTCACAGAATAAAAGTTACAGCAATCGATTCGACTTATAGAACTCTACAAAATTAGCTTGCAAAATAACGAAAATGAGCTTTCAACCCGAAATTGATAAGGCCAGGCGTCGTCCATTCCCTAGTCAAGGTCCGGGCCTTCCGCTCAAGCTCCTCCTCATCTCGCTGTCTTGCTCCCATCGGCTTCCGTCCATCCGGCTCGATCCTGACGACGACGATGATGATGGTCGTGGTGGATGCGTAGTATAGGGCGAGGGAGAGCAGAGAGTATCGACCCTCTCCGCCCTCGCTAGTGCCCCCACTCCTGCTCTCCTTTGCCCAGGCTCTGCTCTCTATCCCTCGCTCTCTCTCGCCTCCCCCATCCCCCCACTGTGAGACGTTGAGACGGCCAGCCAGCCAGCCAGCCAGCCCCCACCTCACCCCCAGCACAGCCTCCACCAAACACACACACATTTTCCCCCGGCTCCCCGCAGCAATTTTTCCGATTGTTTTCTGGGCCCTTTTTCGGTGGGGTCATTTGGCTTCTGAGGGTTGAGTCCTGATTCTTGGGCCTTATTCAACGGCATACCGGTCTTTAACGATCGATCCACGGGCCGTGACTCATTTTAAAGGCATGGGCACATCCGGTTTATTGAATTTTCAAGCCTTCTTTTGCCACGACCTTCACTTTCGGTCATCCTTTATAATGTTGGCTATAAATTCGGATCAAACATTCTTTTTAAGCATGATGTTATAAATGATTTTGTTGTTAGGAGCTGTTTTTTTAGAAAGATTGTACCATTTCCTAGTCTACTTTTACTTGGAACTTCACTTCCGGCCCTCCTTTATCGTTTTTTTTTTCTCTAAATTCGGTTCCATTCTTTTTGCGTATGGATTTGATAGATTATCTGGGTGTTAGAAACTCATTATTTATTTAGAAGCTCCAAACGGTCGATCCGTAGTTTATGGTTTACTTTTGACTTATTAGCCCACCCGCTCCTTCCTCCGGAACCGCTTCTCATCCATCAATTTCCGAGTTTTTTGCACGGCTTCTCAAATTGCACTCCTCCAATCGGTCTGACGAAACGCTGAATCATGATTTTCCGAACTGATAGGTCAGAAATGACGCTTGAATGGCAAAATTAAACTTTTATATTTAATGCATCTTCTATTTTTTTAAAGATTTTATATTTTTTTCCTTCAGGATTTTTGGGCTCTTGCTCAATATTGCGCCAGACACGTAGCGACAAAACCACTTGTCCTCTTCCACAAGCTGTCCCTCCGTTTTCGCGCCTGGGACTCTCTCGATTTCTATCACACGATTTTTTCCTTTTCTTTTCTGTCTTTACGGTATCAGTGTATTTTTCTAGACTTGCTGATGTTGTACTTTTTGAATTTCCTGATATGAATCATCGTTTTCTGACTCTATGTCTCTATCTCTCTCTCGCTCTCTCACTCACTCTCTCACTCTCTCTCTCTCTCTCTCGCTCTCTCTACCTAAACCAATTCCTGACCATTTCCTTCATTCCATTTCCTCGAATTCATATTCCATTTCCTGATTGATCCGCCTCGGGAGGACGATTGTTTTTTGGAGGGCCCGGGATTAGTGCGGCTCGTACTTGGTGAACAACAGGCCAAGACTGACACTTACCCTCCCCCAAATTGTGGCCTTTCCTTTCGCCCGCTTCCGCCTCCTCCGCCTTTTCAGCTGGCCGCACCGGTAATAAGAAACGTCGAAGGTTTCCCGCGCAATAATTCGTTGTTCCACACTAATATGTCACGCCGAACTATGCATGCCCTTCCGCGCGGCTCGACTCAAATTTAAGGGAATGTCAGTGATCTCTGCTAACATTCCTTGAGGCAGACATCTCGCTCTCTTTCTCCCTCTCTCTCTCTCCCTCTCTCTCTCTCTCTCTCTCTCTCTCTCTCTCTCTCGTGGTTTTTCTATTTCATTTTTAGTTGCTTTCGCAATTCCTCAATTTCACATTTGTTTGTCTTTTCATACCTAGTTCGCCTAGCAAATGCTCTCTGCTAGTTTGCCCAACATTATTACAGACCCAGCTTCCCTAGTTGGGCCAAGGATTTGTGCTAGCCTGCCTTTCCCATTTCGGTTTCCCCTCCTCTTCTCTTACTAAATCAATTTTTGGAGTTGACCGAATTTCACACCCAATTTTTCGGTTGTGTTTTGATATCTGCGATTGCGATTTGATCACCAAGTTCTCTCCAAAACCTCGGCTAGCTTGCCGTTGGCGAACCTCTGATATAGGCAACTGATCAGATCCCGGGAATTTTCTATGGGTCTGTTTTTATATTTAGAACCGATGGGAGAGGTCGCCCGTTTTGTCCGTGTGCGTGTGAGTGTCACTGGGTGTATGTGTGTGTATGCGGAGAGGGTTTCCAAGCCCCAGCTATTGCCCCGATAACCTTTTTTCCATCGCTCTACGCCGGCAGCCAGGCCCGGCCCCTGCCTTACTGGCTCCCATATTTGTCGACACTAAAAAGCGATAGGGTTAAAGGGACGCTGAAGTTGAAGGGTTTTTGAATATCCATGCCCCGAAGACCTCCGATCATGGCTGGGCTCCAAGCTCGAAAAGCCTTTTTATTTATTTTTATTTATTGAGCTTTAGAGCCTTCCATACAACGTTCCTTTAAATTTTATTTTAGGTTATTGCATAGTTCGGTGTACTTTAGAACTTTAGTTTTTTTGCAGGTTTTGGTGGTTTTGCCAAGAGAATATAATCGGAATTTTTCTTTTTTGTATTACGTCTAAGTTTACCCATTCATTTACCAACTGGCAATCTGCACTTCCTTTTTCGGCGTCTACTAGGAAATTCCTAGCTAGTCGCTTTAAGATTTCGCGCTTGTTTTAGACGCTAAATTTTCCAAATGCATAAGCCTCCTAGTTTCCATACTGCATCACTTTTTATGGTTTGTGCGATGATTACTTTCTAGGCGACGGGTTCCTTTTAACACTTTGGAACACCTAAAATCCGTTGGTCTACGATTCTGGCCACACTTTGGCAGTTGTTTTATAGTTTTTACGGCTGTTCTCGTCTAGGGTGCACATTTACTGTCCTTTATTGTACTCAATGCGTAAGATTTTAGTTTCTAGGCTTCGTCGGCTGCTTTGTAGTGCGCTGCACGCTCCCATGACTGTTTTGTCGAATTCGTTAAACTGCGGAAAATCGAGCCACGCTCAATTCCTCAAATTCATCACCTCTACACCCCGTTTTCCATCAGCTGGGCCCATCAGGGGAGCGGAGCGGGCGGCAATCAGCCGGCGCCAGCGCTGCGATAACTTTTCTACCGCACTCACCCCAATTTTCGGCCCTGCTAGCCCCTCAAAATTCCCCTCCTAAAACCTCCAGATTTATGTGGCAAGCCCTGGGTTGAGAAGACATTCGCGGGGGAATCGTGTGTCCGCGCCTTCAGCCTTCCACCCCTTTCTCTTCGCTATATTTTGCCATTATTTTCCGGGCGGCGGCCCGGAGGACGGGGCGACGAGGCTCGCGGCGTCCACAAAACAGCAGCAGCAGGCAGGCAGTGCCCCGGCCACACAACCCCAACCCCAACCCTTGCCCGTCCGACGATGCCTCCTCCTCCTCCTCCGCCTCCTCCGCTGCTGCCCCTCACCTAGCTCGTCCACAAACGGCTCAGCTGCCCCACCCACACCCTCTGACACACATCGATTTATTCCAAAAGTGGGAAATTGGGGATTGAGCATGAATTTGGAGGATTGAGGATGAACTAGGGGAAATGGCTAGAGGGGCAAGGGAAAAGCAGGTCGCTTCAAAAAATTACCCTAAGAAACCCCCCGATTTCTCGTTGATTTTTCTGCACTTGGATAGCATCATCAGCCGATCCGAACAGAAAGCGGTACCTACCGGTGCTAGATAATCCCGCTTTTCCTTGCGAAATTGCCGTGGGCGGCCTTTGGCGATGCTGTAGTTGAAATTAATCGTGATTTTTGGTGAAACCTGGTGATTTTTGACAAGGCCAAATTTAAACTGGTCGTTCTGAGCCGCTTGATGTAAATTAAACTGAAATTCTACCAGGTTGTTTGAGGAGCGGCGCGAAATTCCTGATTTTTTTTGCCGTATCATGTGTGAGGAGCGACACATGGCTGCGCAGAAGACTGCTTTTTTTTGGTTCTAGCCTTTTATAGAATGACACAACTGGCTCGCAGTGCGAAAAAACCGTTTGAAATAAAGTAGCAGAAAACTGTTTGCGAGAGATTTTAAAAGCTGTTAGTTGATTTTGAATATTATCAGGTATTTTTTTACCCACGAACCGTTCCAAACACCGCGGTTCCCCTGACGTCTTGAAAATATTACCCATTTTTCCGGAACCGGCCACCTCACCTTACTCACGGAAACATCAAAAATGTGTGTGGGAGGGCGTCCCCGGGCGGATTAGAAGACTTTTCGCCCCTCTTTTCCCGGGCCACACGAATCTTGTTGACCGACGGTTTCTATGGATTTTTGAATATTTACGGGTTCTTTGGCTTGTTGATTTTTCTGGTCGGTCGTCTCGGGTTTTTGTTTCCTAGATTTTGTTTTGAGAATTTACAGCGTCCTGGGGCGCCGCGAAAATATTCAGTTCTTTCTCGTCAGTCGACGGTGATTCATTCAAAAGGCGTATCTCGATTTTAAATCTTACGAAAATTTGTTGACAAAATAGCCACGCCCCACTTTTTCTTCGCGTTTGAAAATCGGCATACAGCTACTGCCGTACAAGCACTCCCCCCTCCATATTTATAACCATAGTCCGAAAGCTATTTTATTGCATTTTGATGCCTAAAAATGCCCTAGCCCCACCTCGGCGACAATCGATGGATTGATTTGTTGGGCGGTTTTCCTAGGCCGTCCGGCGAGCACGGAGGGGGGCTGACCGGCCTTTTTTGCTTACCGTTTCCTCCGCCACTTCTTAGTGTTTATATTTTGTGGCCTGGCGACAGTATCCCTAGAGTGTACAGCCAGACTGTAATGACTAGTAGTCACCCGGAGAGGGTAGAAAAAGGTAAAAAACGGCTTTTTGAGTCGGAAATTCTAGTCTTTTCCATCATCCACATTATCCTTAGCATTGTGTTTTCCATTTTGCAACTTTTCTACCGTACCCCCCGAATTTTCTAGCAGCCCCCAGCTCCGCAGCAGCTTCCCCGCGATGCTGCCGGGCACGTCACGCGCCCATGATGGGTGAGCGCGGGGGTTATCGTGGGGGAAAATGGGCGCTCCGGGGCGAGAGACCGGTAGATAACAGCTGTAGTAGTACATAGTATCATGGCGTTACGAAAGTGAGGAGAAGTAATTTAGGGTTGGAATTTCCGGCTTGAACTTTTTGTTGACGGGGTAAAATGACACTAAATGAATATAAATTTATCATGCTTTTCCAGGGGCCCTCCGGCGAACGCGATCAACGTGGGCAACATGGTCGAGCCGACCGTTGGTGTGGCTCTTGGAGCCCTTGGTACTGGCGTTCCGGTCACGGTGGATCCCGTGAGTTTCGCTGATTTGCTGAAATTATCGGTTGAAAGAGCACTTTCAAGGAATTGGACTTGTACACCTAATTACGCAAAACGATTGTGCAAAGAAAGACGTAGATGTAGATGTTCATAGGTGTATACATAGAAAACTCTCTGAACTTGTGCTCTAAGCACCTCATTGTCGTAAAATTATCAAAATTATTACCGTTTTTACGTTAATATAACCCCAGTGGTTCTATTTTCTCAATCACCTCCGGGGAGGGGGTTGTATTAGAGGGAGGGCAATGTTTTTCGAGATTTCAGCAATTACAACGATTTATAGCAGTTCAAACTGCTCACAATCACTCAGGAACAAAGTAAGAAGATTAAATAGAAACGTTTTGGCATTTTTTAATTCCTAAAGCCAACTACGAAAACAAAATTTGGGGGTTTATAAGAGGAAAGACGGTATATTATGAACCCCTTCCAGATCATGCAACAGCAAATTCAACAAGACCAAATGGGCCTTGACGCGCAGCAGCGGCAGCAGCGCAACGCCGCCGTCGCCTCACTGCAGGAGCAGCAACTTCGCCAGCTCCAACAGAATCTCGTCTTCGGCCAGACGCCGATCGTCTCCTTCCAGCCCTTCAATCAGCCCGCGCCCTATCCGACGATTTTTGCGCCGTAAGTAATCGACGAGATTTTTCAGCCTTTATTTTAGAACATTTCCCGGCGCCAACCCCTTCCAGCAGCCGTTCTACTCGGCGGCCGGACTTCAGCAACTGGCCCAGGTCAGTGATATTATTTTTTCTACTCTACAAATCGTTTTGGGATTTTGATGCTAGTTTTTTAGATTCTGAAATAAACTTTTAATTTACCTAATTTCTAATATAACTCCCCACAAAATTTTTCGAAGTTGCTTTTAAGAAGTAAAGAAAAACACCAAAAACTGTTTAAGCTTCATACTGTATTCCGGAGTGATTGTGAGCAGTTTGAACTGCTCGAAGTCGTTGTAATGGCCAAAATCACGAAAAATACATCCCTCCCATTAACACAACGCCTTCCCCTGAAGCGATTGAAAAAAAATATAACCCCGGAGTTGAGGAAACACAGTATATTAGTTTTTACCTTATTTATTTTATTTTATACCTTATACCGTTACAGGAATTCGACTGGCGCATGCAAGCGCACGCTTCGACGTCGGCCGCAGCCGCCATGCTCGCTACGCCAATGTACCAGCCACAACAACTGACGTTTGTCCAGCAAATGCGTAAGTTTTTTCCTAAAATCCCATTCCTCCGGTCTTCCGTCTCCCGATAGCTGACTTCACCTTTTCAGCAGGCCCCAGCACCTCGGCAGCCACCATGCAAATGCCGCCACCAGCGCAGCCACAGCTTGTTCAACAGGCCCAGATGATCCAGCCGGCCATCCAGCAACAGCATCCGGCGCACCCCGGCGGGCACCACGTCTTCCAGCTGCCCTACGCGTCGACGTCGCGTACACAGAGGTACTGTAGCGGAGCGCGTTTTCAGAAATTTCGTTGGCTTTTGTACCTAAGAATAATTTTTCGTCCTTTTTTAATGAAAAACTGGTTGTTCAGACAATTCTCTCATAGCTACTTGTGTTCCGAAAAGCCTAAAGAATCATTTTTGAGTAGGGCCTAAAGAACCAATTATCGGGGAGACCGAAAAATCTGAACGCCTGGCAAATAAAAAATTTTGTTAGCAAAAAAACGGATTTTTAAAAATTGTTTGCTTTTACATGTTATTGTATTTTTCGACTAATTTTTTCTAAAGTCGACTTTTCCAGGCTCGACCTGCACTCCCGGATCAGCCAGGCCGTCCGCAGCACCCTGCAGCACGTGCGCGTCTTGGAGAATACACGAAGTCGGTATTTTTGGGGATTTTTGAAGTTTTTGTTGGGTTAAAAAGGATCTGGATTGGCTCGTTTATATGGGATTGTTGTGTTATTTACGACTTAAATGTATTTATTAGCTTTTTGGGGCTTCTTTCGTTACGTATGCTACGCTACGCGTAGTACACGAGGACGGTTTTTTGGTAGTTGAATCGAGTGTAAAACTCATATTTTTTTGGTGTGGGTATCCCCAACTCTAACATTAAGGACAAACTCACGTGGGGCTCAAAATAGCGCGCGACGCGGTATCGGTAGCAATCCCCCTCCCCGCGTCTATTTATTGCTCCAGTTATACGGCCTGATACCTGCGGGGTCTAATCGGATGCGCCCGCCTAGGGGCAAAATGCGAGCGCTGATTTTATGGCCTGGGGGCGATAAATGGTGGAATCGGGGGGGACAGGTTGTGCTCGTTTATTACTCCGAATGGGCTTAGTATCTTATCGTACGGCGATAGGGTGATGATCAGCTGATTCTCTGCCTCTCGCTCTCTTTCTCTGACTCTCTCTTCAATGGCGTGGGGCACTTTAGGAGGGTTGTAAGGTATTGTATTGCGGAATGTAGGTAGCATCAATCCACTGGGCTTGGGACATTCTTTAAGTAACGGAGAGGGCATAAGAACATACTTTTCGCTATTTATTTTACCGTGCTGTCGACACCCATGCGGATGTGACAAAATCTATTGGGATTAATCGTTTAAAACCCATAGCCATCCCTTACCCAGCCCTTTAAATGCTAAAGCAAAAGCTTTTTTCATTTTTCAAGGCTTACCCTCGACTTTCGATATTGGGCTGCAATTTTCAAAAGTACCCCCGCCTGCCCTGGTCAAGGTGTGTGCCGTAGTGTCGTGAAATTGGGGACCAGCCGGACTCGGGGTGGCCCCCGATTGGAAGCCCTCATCTGCCGAGGCCACCACCACCACCACCCGGGCTATGTTTATATTCTCAACAACGGCCACTGGGGGGAGTGTGACGACTTGGATGGGGATGGGGATGGGCCCACGGGGTGAGACCACGATGGTCTGTACGTCTGTCTCTCTGTTCGTATATTTATCTGTCTGTCTGTCTGCCCGCGACACTGTATGTAGCGCCGCATGTATTTGCCTAGCATAATGAGGGCCGAGGCGGTGGTTTACTGGGGTGCTGACACCCTACGCTACGTGCACCCGGAACCAATCATCACACACACGATTGTGAAGCGCTGATTGTCAGCGACGTCAAAATTCGGTGTAGGAACGTGCGATTCGTACTTTTTTAAAGGGACAGGCAAGACATGGTTTATGGATTTTATCCATTGTTTTTTGCACGCGGGCACAACGCGCCCACTTTTTCACATTTGGTAATACATTAGGTCAAACGACGTTCGACGAGCGCTGAAATTCCGCAGTCGTTCATATGCATGCCTTGTCTGTCTCTTTAAAATTGACGAACAGTGATTTTTGCTCTGATTAAATAGATTTTCGGCGATTCCAAAAAAACCCCCGGAAATTCGATTTCAAAATTGTTGCCATAATCGAATGCGTGTCCCTCCTGCATTTCTTGTGTGCCCAATTTCACAACCCCCCCTAGTTCCATTTTAACCTATCCCCCAGAGCGGCCCGTCCTTGCGCCATACACCACCCCTTCCCCCAGTCGGAGCTCCACGAAAATTGATTGATTTGTTGGTCAGATTGTCCGTGGCAAGAGAGCGATAGAGAGACAAAGAGAGAGAGAGAGAGAGAGAGAGAGAGAAAGAGAGAAAGATGGAGCGAGAGAAAGGGACCGCTATGAAGATTTGCAAGATTAAAATAGCTCCCGTTCGGCCCGGGCAGGGTCATCACATAGGGCCTCGGGCGCCTCGGCGATTTCGGCACTGTAATGCGTACCGAATTCCATTAAAAAACGGAAGGATCTAGATATGACGAGGGTATGAAGGATTCTCTCTCGGCATAATGTAGAGTTCGAAGCGGAAATAAGGGTTTTTCAGAATAATTTAATGAGCGAAACCTGAAACACTAAGTTAATTTCCCCGCTTCCTGTTCCACCCAGGGTTCGATCATGTGGGCCAGGATTCCCATGACCACCTCCAGGTCGGCCGACCACCTCCAGTTTGGCCGCGAAGCGACGAAAAAATTTTCGATGCTTTTTGCACCTAGGGATCCGCAGGTTAATACCGCCCGCTATTTGAATCGATTAAGCCAACCCCGAGCCAAATTATATGTCTATTTGGCTCAAATTCACCGTTTTTCCTCCCTGAAAATCTATCTAATAAACAATATTTTTGTATAGTAGATCGTTTAAGGAAAATATTTTTGTATTGTACATCAAAATGTCGGCATTAACGATGGTTACAACATATAAAAAATTCAAAACGATTACTTATTATTTTGACAACCTCCAGGCACTTTATATGCTAATTTTGAGCAAAAAAATGAGGTTTTTCGGTTTCGACAAAATCGCCCTATCGAAATTATATTTGTATGGTACGTCAAAATGTCGGCATTCAGAGCCTCTATAACATATCAAAAGTTCCCAACGACATCTTATTATTTTGACAACCTCCAGGCCCTTTTCCCAGTTAACCCAACGCTGGATTTTCCGGACCCCTGAAAAATAGTAAACCTGGAGGTCATATCTAAAATCTTCCTGAGATCGATTTTCCCCAAACTAAAGGCTGCCATCCATAGCCAAGGATACGATCTTATTTGGGTGAAATTTTTAACCGGATCGGTTCAGTAGTTTTCGAGAAATCCCACTTCGAAAAAAAAAGTTATGGGAAAACGCATGGGAGGCCATTTTAAAGAAACGCTTTTTACTCAAAAACTTTATATTAGCGTTCCAAATCTTTTTGACTCCTCTTATCTCCTAGGTTCTTCCGCATCCATTGCCATCTTGCGTTTTTCCTTGCCGCGTCTATCAACCGAGATAACCTCATGGGAAGCATGGGTTTTTAATGGGAAAATCTACCTTGTTGCCAAAATAGCTATTTCCACCCGGTGTTTGACCCCATTCCGCATTTTAAACTTTACAGAGGTCTTTCTGATCCATTCTCTAGCGATTCCGAACGATATTTTTCAAAAAGCAAAAAATTTGTCGCGGCGGGGATTCGAACCAAGGACCCTTGACTCCTCAGTTTCTACTTACGCTCCGGACGCATTCTCATTTTAAACCTTCCAGATGGCTTCCCGATGGATTCTCCCGTAATTCCGTTCTATATTTTCCAAAAAGCAAAAAAAAGTTGCGGCGGGGATTCGAACCCGGGATCCCTGACTCGTTGCCTTTTTCAATGATTTCCTACGGCAGACTCGATTATTTTTTTTAGGCTTTTTTTGACCACCTCCAGGCTGGTTGACCACCTCCGGGCGGTCGACCAAATTTTTTCCCATGCTAATCGAACCCTGGTTCCACCCACCCCTATCTCACACCCAGCGCCAGCTAGCACATTTTCCGCTCAAAAAATTAGTCGCACCGAACGAGCCGCGACAAGCAGACGCCTCGCTAGAAATTCCCGGGCTGTCCGGGGTAATATTTCACGACATATCGGAAGACGGGCACAGCGACAGACTGGGAGACGCAGGCGGGCTATCAAATTAGGCTCGATGCAATTTGTGGGTGGTGCAAATTTGGCGATAGTATCGATACGATAGCTGCTAAAAGCTTGTGGTAAGCGGGGGTTGAAAATGCTAGGCTTGCCCCTACCCTGAACCCACCGGTCTTTTTGACTCTAAGAAATCTCCAAGGCAAGACTCGCTTCCATTCCTTTACTTCCCCAGAACCCTCCAGCCAGCCAGTGTGCGGGCTGGAGGAGGCAAAGGTTGGAAGCAGAGGAAGAAGAAGAAGCTGTTTGCCAAGCATTATATCGAGAGTCGCTGTGTCGGCGTGTCAAGTAGTGGGGCTTCCCGGCGAGGAGAGAGGCCCAGAGATAGAGAGGGAGAGCTTTGCAGCGCCCTGCGACCCAACGCTGAATTTAAGGTAGCGGGAGGTGGGCGTTGAATTTTAAGGGTGACAGTGAAAATTTTGCACTCTTTTATGCAAAAAATTACAGCTGAATGATTTTCTAAAGTTTGTGACTTGTATTAGTAAGTAGCGGAAATTGACGTTTTTTCTAATTACAGTATAACCGCGGGAAATGCTGAATTTTGTGCTCCATTTTCAAAACCAGTCTCGGCTAGACTTACCGTAACCCACCCATCCCTGAAATTTCATGCCCTTTTTTTAAACGCGCCCATTCGCCGGGCGGCTTTTTAGAAAAATTGCCCACGCCGCCCGCCTGAGCACATTGGGCACATTGAGTGCCGATGTTTTGTGAATAATTCTCAACCCGGCGATTACGTGGCCCCCACCGTCCCCGACGGCGGCCCCGTTTTATTCGATCGCCCGGGCTTCCCCCTCTAGGCAATCGATATGAGACCATGCGGGGATCTAGGCGACAAAAAACGGAAGGGGAGGGCGATGTCTGAAAGTGGATCGTACAAGTAATATTTTTGTGGCGTTGGCATTTATGGATGCTGCTGCGCGGATAGAGTTTTACGAGACAGGTTGATTTTCTGGGGTTTTTGCCTAGTAGATGACCTTGAAAAGTAGCAATTTATTTTAATAAGAATTGATAGTTTTCTATTTATGACTTTTCCTGCCTAGAGGTTTTAGTTTATTTTCTTTTTAAACCTTGGTCGTTGATCACGACCTTTTGTTGCCCCTCCATTTTTCTAAGCTTTTAGAATCCATTCAAAGACACCCCCTTTCTGAATCTCGGCGCCATCGAGGGCAATCCCTTTGCATTTTCGATGTGTATATGGGGGACGCTAGGCAAGGGTTGTGAGTGTAGGGGGGAGGCTGACGTCGATCGATGAGGAGAAGGTGGAAAAATAGATTAGGAGAAGGGGTATTTCGGTTTTAAAGGAAGGGGTGAATTTCCTCGGTCGTAGATTTTAGTAGGTATATTTTTATTCAATAGGTTCCAGAATTAGAGCATTTAATTTACCAGAAATCGACAAATATCGATTTGTTAGCCTAAGAAAATCGTATTTTCTGAGTTTTTTAACTGGAGGAGTGCTTTTTTTTCTAGTTTTGGCTTTTGGAGGCGTTTCTGGCGAATCTCAGAATTCTGGCAAAATGCTAGTTTTCTCAAATCTAAAAACCCCAAAATTTCGCCTACTTATGCTAGTTGGTCCCCCTCAGAAAAGCGCCCCATTGCACCTCGCATCGGCAGCCAGCAGCGCCCAGCCAGCCCCATAGCCAGCGTGTCCCCCCCTTCCCTTGCCCCGGTCAGCTGATCGTCCCGTGTTGTGTGCCGTAGCGCCCCTCTTCTCTTCCCCAGTTCCCTGTCCCTTTAGTCGGGCTCTCTCGGCCCTCCGCCGAGTTGGCCTTGCCTTTCGTCACACAACACCTCTCTACTCCCTCTCTCGCTCTCCCTTTTTCTCTCACCCTCCATCCCTTATCCACTCTCTTGCTCTCCCTCTTTCTCTGCCCCTCCACCCGAATCCCGCCCCTAGCCCCACCCGCCCGGGCACAGCTCGTCTTTCCACCCGCATTCTGCATCCCCAGTGTATCATATGCAAATCGACGGTCTACCGTATCCCGTTCTCCCACCAACTCGCAACCGCAGCCGCCCACCGAGCCGGCCGTTAAGCCGATTGTAGCCCAGGCCCCGTTGAAGGATAGGGACCCCAGCAAGAAGAAGAAGGAGAAGAATTCCTTGTGAAGAATAGAACACAACTTACACACGCTCGCAATTTGCATATTCCTCAGCATCCCAGGGCCCGGATCTCAGACACTCAAGCCTTTTGCCTTAATCATTGGTGCGTTTTGAATGGTTTTTTGGAGCTAGATTTACTAGGTAGAAACGTGTCCGCACTTGCTTTAATTTAAATGTAGTTTTTAGTTTAAATTTTGTCGAATCTTTCTTTTACTTCGTTACTTTTCAAAAATTTAGTGAAAATTGTTTTACCTGCTAAATTCGTTAAATCAAGGGCGGAATGTATTTTTGACTTGGCTGACTTTCTCTAAAAATAAACGACCAAAAAACTTCCAAATTTTTCAGACAGGTAGCTGGTCTACTTCTCGATATTGCGGCTGGTCTCCCCTCTTAATTTCCCCGCAAATTCTGTCTACCTCAAAATTCCGATTCATTCCAAATTCCGCGATTTCACTTGACACCCCCTCTACTACTGCCGATTGCTGCCAATCCACTCGCGATAGACAGCAAAGATAGCAAAGGAGAAGCCGAGAATAGAAGCCAAGGAAACCCGTTAGAACTAAACGCTGCCGCGTATGGAATTGGACGACGGCGATCTGGCGATGGAGATGGATTTGGACTCGATTCCGATTCCGCCCACGCCACGAAAAGAAAACAACATCCCGGCGGGGCTGGTCCTCCGCTCCGGCATCGACTCGATTGCGGGGAGATGCACGGCATATGGATTTATCGGTAATTGCAGCCGCTTACGCTATCTAAATAGGATTACGCAAATTAGGGGTCAGGCCAGCGGAACTGATTTTTCGAATTTTTAGTTTTTTTCCGGCAATTATTTTTGCCCCTAAATTATTTTCTACAATACCTCTTTTTCCTAAACCTTCTTTGCCTGAAAATTTTGGCTTAACAGCTGAAGGCTCTCCTTAGAAGCCGAATCTCCAGGTTTTTCTGACTGTGTTTTTCCATACCTTTACGGGCATCCCGTCCTGATTAGATAAGGCCGGCCGAAGTTTGGTCTGCCGACAAAAATGGGGTACTCAAATTAAGAGAATTTTAGTAGGGATTAGTGATTCTAGGGATTGTTTTTTGTAATAATGCTTTTCCATAATTTCTAGTTTTTCCAAATTGCGCCATTAAATGCGTACCTTTTCGATTTTTGACTCCACTTTGCACCTAATTACACCCTTTCCAAATCCGGACATACCCATTTTTGTAAACAAAAACACCTCAAAAACGACCCTGCCAAGCACGAGGGGACGCTAGCCCGAGATCGGACTAGGGGGGGCGCGTGACGTGCCGACTCGCACCCCGTGCCGACAGACGAACAAACACGTGCCACAACTGGCCGACAGACAGACAGACAGACAACCCTTTTTCGGCCCTCGGCTTTCCCCGGGTATTTTGAGGTCCGCACCCACCCCAGAAGGAGAAAATGGGACCCTCTCCCCGGATGCCCTAGTACCTCCTCACCGCCGTGTCGCTTTTGCCCTCCACCCTCCTAGAAATTGTGTGTGTGCATGTTTGTGCGTCGTCGGCCGTAGTGGGGGAATGTCTCGTGCTAGTCCGCTCTACCCCCAAACGGCCCCCCAACAACAAACATGTGAGGAGGCATAGGAAGGGGGCGCGCCCTTGAATTTGCGCCCCATCCTCCCCGGGCGAGGGTGGCGGAAGAAGCGGAAAGAAAATAAAGGTTGGAGAAGCCCCGCCGCGCGAAAAGAAGAAGCTTTTATGCAACTTTTCGCGGGCCGATTGGTGGCCTGGGCCGGAGGTGTGGACCGGAATAAATTTGGGAATTAGGTGGGACGAATTGTAATAATTACATGAGTAATTGTGGGTTTATTAAGAGAGCGGGAGTTATTTTAGTTTTGAGCTTGCTAAAAAATTTCCTCAGCCCTAGAAACCCATGATTTTTCGTACTGTATCGCATTTTCGATCTATTTCCGGCACCCCGCGCGCGCGTGAATATGACAAATGAGCCATCAGGGCCGAGCTGAAGACTTTCTCATGCTCGCCCTGCCTCATGCTCTTGATGTCTGTCACGAGTTATTCCCTTCCCCCGGCCCTTTCGCAATGTGCAGTTGTTTTTTGGGGGTGGCCGCCCTGCCGCCAGCCTGGCTGGCCAGTAGGAGACGAATGGTCGGGCGAGAACCCGGGCACACTTGGGCATTTTTTGTCATTTGCCTAGGGAGAGTGAGAGAGTGAGTGCGAGGGGGAGAGAGCGAGAGAGAGAGAGCGTCGGAAAAAGAGTAATAGATAATAGAAGTTCCAGTAATGTGCCCGGGAGTTGATCCCAATCTATTAGGTGTTTTATGGAAAGCGGACGCAGGCAGGCTGTAGGGGAGAACCGGTTGATTTGACAACTGATCTTGTAGGTGAAAAAAATAGAAGAAGATAGCGTAGGTTTTTGGCCGGGCATCTGAAGCTAAAAATATGTTCCTATTTTGTCCTGAGGTCGCGATTTTTTCGATTTAAGAGAATCCGGATTCTTAAAGTAATTCCAGGCACCTTTTTGCTAATTCACCTCTTAAAAATCCCATTCCCTCGCCGCAACCCAGCCACAAAACCCCCCAACGGCTACTGCCAGCGGACTAGCTCGGGGTCCGGAACATTCATCGCATTCTCTCCCTCTCCCCCTTCAGCCCACGACGGCCGAGGAGAAAGCCCTTGTTCATCTTCTTTTTCTCTCACTTCCTCAATCTCTCGTCGACCTCTCTCTTTTCTCCGGATCCCCTAGAGGGCTATGAGACGCCGGGGAGAGGGCAGTAAGGAGGGGCCGGCTTTTCCTATCTCCTTCTGCTCGGGGTGGTGGTGGCTATCCCCGTGGAATATCGGAGGGTCGAGGGGGTAGTGAGGGACCGGGGGAGAATTCCCTAATTGTACTTGGGTCGGAATTACTGGGACGTTGAGGTCGAGTTGAATTTTAGAGGGACGTAGATGTCGCCTGGTCGCGGAAATTTGTATTTTGACGGAAAATCAGGCTATAGCTAAAATAGCGAATATAAATAACGTAATCAGTTGCGGAAAAAAGGAATTTCGAGCTTGGCTTGATATGGCGTAAGCGGTTCACCCTATTCTCCCTCAAAACGTCGATATTCGCTATTTTGCGTAGCTTAGAAAGAGTTAGAATACATGACGTGATCAGATAAACCTATTTTCGTTAGATGTAGATATTCTGTATTTTGCGCAGTTTTGAGAATCGCTGTGGGAGGATACATGGCATAATCGGATATACCGATATTTGCTTTAGCGTACCGTTTTCTCTACTTTAAGCCAATTTGAACATTTCTGATTATAATACATTACGTAATCGGATAAATCGCAATACTCGACATAGCGCGACAGTAATTCCGAATTCACCCAATTTTCACATTCCCCATGATCGATTCCCACCCCCAACAAGTCCGCAATAAATCTCGTGCTACCCGATAGTCAAGGCGAAAGTCACAGAGCAGCCGCATTTTCGCCCTTTTCTCCCCATCCTCCCTCTCTTTCACCCGCCGGGTGTCCGTACTACCCCGGAGCGCATAAATAGGTATTGTTCGCTGGGTGCACCGCCCCTCTCCCCCCTACCCCTTCCCCCCTTCCACAATTTAACGTCACGTGTGCAAAGGGCGCGGCGAGTTGGTGGTGCTAGTCGATAGGGGCGGAGGAGCCGAAGAGGGGCAGGCATCGGCACAGCATTTGGCAGTACAATTAGGGCTGGGCCGACTGGCTGGCTGGATGGGGTGATGATGGCGATTACCATAAAATATGGAATACGGTATTGGGGGAGGTCGTAAAACTCGATAGGTATGAGATTTGGCGATGACCGTTCGGGTTTTGAAACTGGGTGGGATGAGAATTTTGTAAAATGCATATTTTCCGTTCCATGCAAAGGAATTTTGAGAAATCTGATTTCAAGAGTTGATTACAGTTTTAAAGGGATGTGTAGTAGATACTCTTAATGGTTGTAGTATATACGCTTAATGGTGCCTGCGGCACCATTATCTGCCCCGACCCCCAAGCGGGTCACCCCCTCGATTCCCGAAATCAGTCAGTCTACCCCAGACCCTTTCCCCCCCTGACCCCTTCCCTGTCCCTCTTTAAGCTAAGCTAACTCGAAGCCCCACGCGGGAGACCGGAGGCCCTCTCGGGCCGACGGGATTCCGTCCCCTTTTGGATGCTTTATAAATTCTAAGAATCATATTTGTTAGGGTCTGTATCCGCGCCGGCCGACTTCCTTTCTCGGCCTCTATCCCGTCCCCAGTTTTTATATGACAGTTTAAGTTACTCTAATAAACCCCTCAAAACAAGTCCGTGGGTAACAAATACACTTTATACATTAAGACCTTCTCATGAGTTTCCCCCTAGTCAAAAGAGTGTCAACGTCACAAATCCATAGCATTAATCATAGTTCGTATCTGGGACATTTCACAGAACAACCTATGGCGCGGAGCCAGTTAAGTTAGGATTAGGGTTCCTAACTAGAAGAGTAGTAACAGCCCCAACATGGGAAGATCGTAACTGGTGAGGTATATTTGGCATAGAGCCCAGATCCACTCAGTTATGACAGATGTAAAGGGTATGACTAGCAATTTTGTGATAGATTCACGACGGGTAAACGCCAAAATCCCGATAGCCTAAATCCCAAAGGCCAAACTCCTGCAAGCCAAAAACCCGACAGCTAGATAGCCCAGATTTTAAAATCATTATGCGTAAAACGATATCACATTTTGGCTGTCGGGATGTTGGCCTGCCGGGATTTTCGATGCCCGATTATGGCTAGAATTCCTTGCTGGACCCTTTAATCGCCCTCCCATCATTGAACCCCAATTCTGACGGCAAAACCGCGCATAAGGTCACATGTTCGCTTTGCATCCCCTGCTCACCTCCTCGCACTCCCTTTGCGTGGGCAGCAGCTGAGCCCGGGCGCTGGCTGGAACTCGTTTTTATGTCTTCCCGGCCGATCTCCACACAACCTGAGCAGGCGCGGGGATCGTTTTCAGATTTTCACATGGTGGGCTGCTCCCTGGTCGGGCCAGAGAAGCAAGCAAACTATGCGTTGAATAGGGGCGGGTGGGTAGGCTGGGGTCTCCCGGAAAACGAGTTCCTTCAAGGTTTCGGGTGAAAAGAACCTGGCGGGCCGAAGTGCAATAAGGTACTGTGGACTGCGTTAGAATTTTATGTTAGGCGAAGAATTTGAAGGTTGTAGCGGAAGTTATACTTTGTAGCGATCGTATAAACACCTCATTTTTATTGACATCTTTCTACAGCTGTTTCGATTTGCAAATCCTCCTGCAATAATGCCCCTAAATTGCTCAATTTTTGCAACTTGCCCGGGGCGCTTGCGGGATTTGATGTAATGGAGGGCTCTGGGTCGTTTGGGGGGTATTACGATAGAGGCTCCAGATTTTAGGAGTTACCTAGAAACTCGGAATAACGATAGCTAGAAAGCCCAAAAACTAAATAAACCTGAAAAACGGCTAGATGAGGTCTGACGTAGATTTAGAAATTTGCTTACTTGATTCTTTATCTAAAGTATCATATTTGTCCTAGCACTCTGCCGGCTAGCCCGACCAGACAGCTCCCGAGAGATGTCTAGACGGATCAGTTTTCCGACCCATTTTAAAGGGCTGCCAACGGCATGTGTCGATCCCCCCCATCAACAAATTGGCAAGTAGCCAACAGGGCAGAGAGCGCGCCCCGGGGAGAGGTGCAGAGACATTTTCTTTCCAGCGCGTAACCGATTGACTATGCCGTCGGCATCCCTTTAAGGAGACTGGAAAGTAGCGAAAGGCGACCACCACACTCATTTCACGTCACATACACATTACGACGGGTTAGTGGATCGCGGGCCTCGCCCTCCTTCCCCCACCGCTGCTGCTCCATCTCATTTTTACAGCCCTCTCACTTGCCGCACACAGCGAAAGCGATCGACTCTTGAGAGCCCTGCCCTGCCACATTATTAATGAGCGCTCCGATTTTGACTCGGGGGGTGGGCGTGGAACGGGCTTGTTACGGTGGAAAAGATGGACGAGGTGTGAAAAACTGAAATTCGGAGTTGAAGGGTGATTTTTACTATACGGCCGTAAAAGATGATTTTGAGATGAAAATCTTTTAAAAATTCCGCGTCAACCTTTAAACCTTCAGACCTCACAGCTTGCCGCGTAGGGCCAGTTTTTATGCTCAAAATTCGGCCCATCTTCCCCACCTAATATTGACAGGCGCTATGGAAATCGAGGCGCGGCGCTTCCCGACCCGGCCGAGCTGCAAAAAAGGTCCGACAGCCGCCCACACGCACACACGCAATAGGCAAAAAGTGCGGCTCCCCACGAAGCCAGGGCTAGATCACTTCCCGATTAGGGTACCGAGGCATTTGTCTAGAGGCGGATAGTTTGGAAACCTTGAGAAACCGGGGGATGCGCTTGAAAATGATATTTTTAACCTACTGTATACCCTGATATTTTTTGGTAATGGTATTTCAGTTGAAAACAGCGTTTGGAAGTTCACTAACACCGTTGAAATGCTCTTCTAGGTGTAATTTAGAGTACTTTAAACCCTAAAAACCTCCCTGCGCTAGTAGTCTAGCCTTTTTCAGGCTCATCTGCCCGAAATTTGAATTCAAAACCCTCTACAAAACACATTAGTACTCAGATCAAAAACCGCTAATACCCCCGAGGCTACCCACAAATAGCTTCCGGGCAAAATCCGCCTAGATAAGCCTGAAAAATCGGCCGGCATCTGCCCACGAGTGCCCGGATCGGCGAAAAGAACGCGGCGGGGGGTGAGAGCGCAGAGAGGCGCAGCCCACGCTGCGTCTCTGACCCCCCATCTCGGCTCTCCCCCCATGGCCAGGCTAAATTTCCGGGAGGCCCCCACCAACACCGCTCCCGCAATCGATGCCCCTTATTAACGCGTATCAAAAATCATAACTCGACGATACCTCTAGTCACCCTACCACTAGTCGTGCTTTTTTATATGCCACGATGGCTTACTATTTCACCAGCCACTACACGATCAAGGTGATCCCGGCGCCAGGTTTGTAAAGCTTGAACTTTAAGCTACGAGGTTTCCTGAAATTTCGATACTTTTTCGGGTAGTATATAGCGCATATCTATCTCTCACATACCCGCATCCCTCCCCTCATGCCAAAAGTTATTCATCCGTAACAGAACCCAATTATAGGGGGCGAGCCTGCCACGCCGCGAGCGCGAGTCGATTTGCTTGATGGGTGGTCAAGGACTTTTTGTCATTGACCCGAGCCTAGCCCCTACTAGGTCTATTGGTCTCTAATTTTACACCCCGAAAATTACGTGAATACATAGAATACTGTTTGGAAAGAGATTTCCGGGAAATACGGAGACAAAACCTGGAATTAGTTAAGTAGGGGGAACGCAGGATTTTCGGTGTCTGCAGGCTGCAGCGATAATACCTAAGGATTAAGCTTAAAATAGATTAGCTACAGGATTTAGGATATTGAAAAATATGTTGGGAACTTATCTGGATTGTTCGTAATTTGACTCGTCGCGTAGTTGGGCCTTATTTCAACTTTAGATTTGATAGCTTTTTACGATTATTTTCCTGACACTTTTTATGGTTTCGAAATCCCACCAACGACCTGATATCGTTTGCCCTTGCAGCGTTTCCTGTTTTTCACGAGTTCCCCTCTCCCCCCACCCCTCCACCCACCCCGCCACCACCTGATTCGGTTGAAAGTAGGGAAGAAATTGGGAAATGACGCCCGGGCGGCGTGAGTCAGCTGAGCAACCTTTTGCCTGAAAAGGTTTTCCGGCGCTCTCCGGGTTTTGAAGTTTTCAAAATAGGGGAAAGCTTTTTGGAGCTCAAAATCGACGCTGTATGCCAGGAAAGGGCTATAAAGGTTGCTAAACTTGTGAAAATTAGGGTTTTTTAAGAATTCTTAAATGAAGAAAAGTTCGAACGCGAAATTTTTGTGTTTTTCTTGGCATCGAGTTTCCCTCGCTAGTAGAACCTCTTAAATAACCCGTGAAGAAATTACTTGTTTACCACCCGGGGGCACATGGGCACTGCTGCCTAGCGTGATAGGGATTTTTTTTAGCCGGAGACACCAGGCGAGTATGGCAAAATACTGTTATTCACAACAAACTTTCGAATATTTTTGGCATGGGGTGTGTGGACCGGCCCAAAAATACGACCCGATCCAAACTACGCGCCCAGAGAAGTACTGATTTTTGCTACCTAACTAATTTATGTTTATTTTCTATGGCCACAATTTGGCTATGCCGATTTTTCGAAGAGAAATGTGAGCTTGACCTGTGGTCGTTTTTTCTAAAAATTGCGATTTGACTACCGTACCCACAACCCTCATCTTGCCACTAAACAGCCCATTATCGCCCTCCTCCCCCGAGGCGGCCACCCCGCCATTCACCGCCCGAGACGCTATAGAATTTGCGTGAATTTGCCGGGGGATGGGAGTGGTGTCCCCCAGTTTGTGTCTGTCTGTTTGTTTGTTTGTCCCTATGTCTATCTTCTATCTGTCTGTCTGCCTTGCTGCTGCTGCCGGCGGGGTTGTGTATCGATCCTGACCACGGCCGGGGGGACCCGGACACGCATAAGCATACACAAACTCGGCACACTAAAAAGCAGACCACCGGAGAAATGGCTGGAAATTTGGGGTTGGGCAGAAAATAAAGGGCGGAAATGCCGAGATTTTTCAGGGTGATAAAGCGTCTAAAAATTTTAGAAAATTAAAAACGAGCTGATCCCGATCGAAAAATTAAAATACTCGTAATTTGGTGTAGATTTTGTGTTTTTAAATTTACTAAAAAGAATCATGACCCTGAAAAATAAAGATACATATTTTAAAAAGAAAATAATCATTTTATCTCTTTTTTTCCAGGCCAACCAGACCCCGGACTTCTCGAGAACCTCCAATCGTCCGACCTATGGCGCAAACGAGAGGCCGTCCAGACCATCTCCAACCTGATCCTCATCTCCGACGAGGGCGCCAACCTGAACGTGTCGTTCCGCGACATTGTCGCAGCCATCAAGGACTTGTTGCAGAATGAGGACTTCAACACGGTTAGTCAGCTGGAAAAATTTTTTCAAAATCACTAACGGCGTGTAAAAATCGGAATTTTGGAGTATCCGCAACTTGTGTAATTTGCTGTTTCGCTGAAGTCGTTGAACTTTGAGGTTAATTAAATCTTTTGTAGTTAAATTAGCCCTTTAAAATAGCATTTTGGACTTGTGGTTGATTTTATGTATTTCCTAGCAGCTGTCTTGCAAGCTTTGAACGTGAACTTTCCACGCCTTTCCCCTACTCCCCAACTTTTTTTGGTCACAACGCATTTTTCTTGCCGACTCCGGCCGCGCTCTATTTGCGCTACGGGCCCAGGGTTCCACCGGGCGCCGCGTCGATGCGATGTGTGTGGCCCGGAAAAAGGGGAAGGGCGAATACGGGCCTAGGCGCTGGATAGAGTATATTTTAAAGGGGTAGCAATATTAAAACTGACTGCTAAAACGTGGATTTCAACTAAAATGAAATAGATTTATTTTTCTCGTTTCAGAAAAGCGACGGTGTCACCTGCCTCCAAAATCTGGTCGACGTCTTCTCACGCTCGCACAGCGTCGCCGCAGATGCCATCCCATTGCTGATCACGTTGATGCAAGACGTCAGGGAGGAGTATGGCGTTGACATCCACGAGACGGCGCTCAAGCCGCTGCTGATCCTCAGCCGAAAATATGGGCGGAATATCTTGCAAGCGGTGCGTTTTTCTGAACTTCTATGTAGAAGACTAGCATCAATCATATAAAGACTTCCAAATTATTTTTAGGGTGGTCTTTCTGGAGTACTGCGTCATCTGTACTTCTTCAACCAGCACGCCCAGCGCTCAGCGATTGAAGTGGTCGCCAACGCCGCCTCGTACGTCACCCCGGCCAACCTCGACCAGGTCACCGAGGCGTTCAGAGAAATTTGCGATAACTTGAATAGTGAGTTTTTAACTTCCTTGAAGCTATGACCTTCTGGACCCCGAAAAACCTTTTTTTCCAGACACCGACAGCAAGATGGGCGACGCCGCCTGCGCGGCCTTCTCCCGCATCGTGTGCAACCTGTACGAGGAGGAAACCTTCGTCAACGACGTCCTCGACCAGAAGTACGATCTGGCGTGCAAGATTGTCAACGTGCTCCGCGAGGTCACCACCAAGTTCTCGGCCACCACGGAGCTGCTCATTGCCGTCCGGTTGTTGATGGGATGCAGCAGTGATTTTGCGCTGAAGCTTCACCACGTCGGCGCCACGAGCACGATCGCCAATTTGCTGTCGCCACTTTCGTCGAAGAGGGCCATCAACAGCTTCATAGACCTGCGGGAGCTGATCTACATGTGTGGAGAATTGGCGCCTGCGCTTCCGGATACCAGCATCTTCATCATCGACAAGCACATCGTCAATCAGAGTACGTCTACTTTTAAAACCTATTAATTCAAATTTTTTTTAGCTGGCACTCATCGCCGACAGCACCAACCTGCTTGGCCGAGCACGTCCAGCGAGGAGCGCCCATTCGACCAGATTTGCTCCCTGCTGACAGCTCCCCTCGTTTCTGTCGCTGCCAGCGTCACCGATCCGGTAGGTAACTTGAACGTCTTGAATTCGTCTGCAATCTCCGTGTTTTTTCACCTTAAACTGTTCTTTTGCAGGTCGTCCACTTTGGTGTCATCCGCGTGCTCGTCCGCCTCCTTCTCCCCTGTCGCCACGTGGACCTGTTCGAGCTGTTGGAGGAATCGGAGTATGCCAACCCGGTGATGCTCGTCTCGCTGATGAAAGACGCGCTGGCTTACACGCCGCAGCGTGCCCACCTCGCCGTCGCCACGGTGCAGCTGATCAGAACCATGCTCGAGGTATAAAAAAGTTTTAATGTGATTTTATTCTCTTTCCTTGCAGAAAGACTCGTCGAAGAACTCGTCGTGCAACTTCCGCGATCACGGCATCTGGGAGTCGGTCGAGCGCTTGGTGGAGACGTTGGGAGATGGCAAACACAAGGTAATTTTTGGTAAAATAAACTGTCTCTCTCGCTCTCTCTCCTAAGATTCCTTGCTTTTTATACCTGACCAGGGTTGAAAAACCGCTTCGCGGCTTTTCAACCCTGGCCCCGTCTAGGATTTATGAAAATTTGCATAATTCTTGCCGAAAAACGATGACCAAAAAATGAAAACCACGCCCTCCCTTCCTTTTTATAAGCCATTTCCACTTCCGGCGTATGCTAATTTTTCCCTAACAAAGAGGGAAGCCAAGATTTTTACTAAAACCTAATTTTAATAGCGAAAATAGCAATTTTTCAAAGATTTTATGTGTGTGCAGTCGATTCCAGTCCCTTCTTTACCCTATGACGTTTCTTCCCTACCGAAAAAATGCTTCCTTGAACCTGTAGGTGCGGAACATCCAAACGGAAGTGCATGCAAATATACACACACACACACACACACACACACAAACACTATCTACTATATATAAATTTCTAATGTCCGTCTGCCCGTCCGACCGACCGACCGGGAATTCAGCCAAATTTAGCATTCAAATTCCATATTCAAATTGTGGGGGTGGGAGAAGGCCAGCGCTGAACCCCCGCGTAGCGGGGGGTCAGCGCTGGTTTTTTTATATATAGTAGGATTTTTAGAAGGCCGGCCCGGTCACCCGAACTCGCAGCAAGGCCCAACAGATTGTCGACGCGCTGCCGATCGTCAGCCGCAAGCGCACCAGCCCGGCGGGGTATGTTTTAGCCTGTTTTTATTTGAATTTTTCTTTTAAAGCCATTTAGAACCCGTTGCCTACTCTTGAAAACGTAGAATTTTGTGCTCAGTACCCTCTGCTAGATGTTGTTTTGTGAAGTTTTCGATATTGGCTTGAAATGTGAATTTCGGAGATTTTGGGGACGAATTTGTAAAACTGCTTGAAAATTTGAGGCCGTAAAATTTATACGAACATTTGTAAATAGCTTGAAATTCGGACAAAACGCGATCGAGGGACCTAGCCGTTGTCCCGTGCATGTGCTCCCTCTTACAGTAGTGACGTGCCGACGACGTCGCACGCCTCCGACCACCACCACTATCCCTCGTCCATCCTACCGGCCGTCCCGCTCACCCCATTCCGTGACGACGGGTACGCCGCTTTCTGGTTGCCGTTTGCGTGTGTGTGGTTGTTTGGGACCCTTGTGTTTTTGTAGTGTACCCCTTTAAAGGGATGGTGTGACGAAGTTTTTTTTTATTTGAAAAAGGGTTTTTTTTATACATTTTAAAAATTATTTCCTCTTCTTTTACGCTTCAATTTGAACCTCTGAACAGCTTGAACAGGTTTTCTTTTCCGCCTTTCACTCACAAAAACATCTTTTCGTTTTTTCAAATCCTGTCCACCCCTGGCCGTTGGTGGCAGCGCGTGTTTTTTTTTTGAGGCCCGATATGGAAATAAAATCTCAATTTAGATCCCCGTCAACCAAACGCGAACGGGACAGCTGCGGCAGCTCGCGCTCGACCGCCCATGCCTCGGCCGGCCCCAAGAAGAGCCCGCTGCAGTTGCTCAGCATCAGCCGCCACGGATCGGCCAGCACGTCGAGCATGGATTCGGGATCATCACCGGATTCGTTGGTGCGTTTTTGGGAATATTTATGATTTTTTATCGAATTTTGAGGGTTTTAATGTCTTATGTTTCAGACGCGGCAGCTGAACGAGCAAGAGCACACGGAGATCAACGCCTGGCTAATCCAGGAGTGCTCGCACGCCCTGCGGCTTCGCCCTGACGTCGCCCCGGTGCATGAGCAGCTTCAGAAGCTCGTGTCCTCGATTCGGGATCGCAAGGATGACCTCATCCCCAGCACGTTCTTTAAGGTAATTTTGTGATTTCCTTATCTCTCTCTCGCTTTCTCTTTCTGTATTCACGATTTATTATATACCAACAATCTCCAGGACCTCCTCCACCTGGCCCAACAGAACTTGACGCCGAATCAGTTGCTGCACAGCGGCCTCGCCGAAGAGATCCTGAAGTGGATGGCCGACGGCAGCGCGATGCACGTCGTCCCGCTGATCATCGCCTCGTTGCAGAAGATTGACAGCGCAGACCGGCAACAGCACCTCAACCAGCTGATCCGCATCGTCGCCGGCGCGGTCGACTTGTGCGAGGCGTTCCCGGTGTCGATTTTCGATCTGACCTCGCACGCGTCGACCAATTTGTTCCATGGAGCCCAGGCTTTGCGATATTTCCGGAATCATGTCGTTACGGTGGGTTTTTCGCGACTATAAAGAATGGATTTTGCTGTTTTTATCATCACTTTTTTGACCTAAATTTTTGTTTCAGATCACTGTCTCGAGACATCCAAAAGTCGACTCCAGCGACCCGCCCCAAAGCAACACCTTCAAGACGGACGCCCTGGTGACGATGAAGTACATCTACTCGGTGGTCAAGAACCGCTTGCCGATTCGCCAGTCGAGCAGTTCGGAAGAGGAGGAGGATTCTCAGGTATTTGACGTTTTTGCGCTTTCTGTTATCTTTTTTTTTGAATTTGCTAAATCCTAAAACCCAATTTTAGAACGGCATCTACCAATCGATGGACATCGAGCTGCTGACCTCCAATGGCACCGTCATCGGCCAAGAACAAGTACTGCTCGAAGTTCTACTCGCCAACTCGCCCGACGACATTGGCCGCATCCTCGGCACGGCCCACAACTTCCACTACCGGCCGAAGAAGAGCGGCAACCCGGTGCGGCACGTCGACCACAAGATGTCGCTGGAGCAGCGCATCCGCGAGGAGCTGTCCCACGCCCCCGACGAGCACACCACCCTGCCGACGGCCAGCGGAGTCACGCTTGTTGCTGGTGGGTTTTTTGGTGACGATTTTTGACCTCTGAACGCCTTGGTGACGCTGAAAACTTAACTCCCTTTTTTTAGAATTCCTGGAGGGCAAGCGCGTTTTCGAGAAGAACATGATGAAGCGCATCGATCGGATCTCACAATCGACAGCACACACAAATCCGGATGAGCCTTCGCAATTCGTGCCCGCTCTCGGCATGTTGACGCTGCTCCATTACATCGATCAGTACGTTTTTGAGACTTTTAGGTCTTTAATTTTGATCAAAATTATCTTTTAAAATTCGAATAAAAATTTTCTAAGTTTTGAAAATAATTTTTTCATTTTGATATTTTTATAGAATTATAACTACTTTTTTCAGGTACTGGTCCGTCGACGGATGCCAAGGCTACTGGCCGGAACGCCCATTTCCGATCGCCTCCAAAGAGGCCTTCGTCTGCAAAAAGCTCGACGCCAAAGTGAACCGCCAGCTCGCCGACTTCCTCTCCGTCGCCGCCCAAGGCCTCCCCACCTGGATCGAGTGGATCGCCCGGAACGCCCCGTACGCCCTCTCCTTCGAGACGCGCCGCTCCTTCTTCCATCTCACCGCTTTCGGCAGGGAACGCGCCCTCGGCCACTGGCTCCAACAGCGCGACATCCCCACCGAGGACGCCAACTTCATGCGCGTCAAGAAGGTCTCCATCGAGGTCGTCCGCGACAACTTCATCACGTTCGCCTACGCGGCACTCCAGGATACACCTACGGGCAGCACGATGGAGGTCAAATTCCGAGGTGAGGCCGGCACTGGCCATGGCCCGACCCAGGAGTTCTACTCAATCCTGTCGAAGGAGTTCAAGAAGGCGTCGCTGGATTTGTGGTATCCGGGCAGGATGGAAGTAGATCCGGAGACGAACGAGAAGATGGTCGCCTCCGATCACGGCCTGTTCCCGCTGCCTTGTACGAAGGAGAAGCGCGTGGAGAAGATTCAGCTCTACGAACTGCTCGGTCGTGCCCTCGGCCAATCGCTGCAAGACGGAAAGCGTTTGGACATTGTCTTGTCGCCGATCGTGATGAAGTACCTCATCGGAAAGGCACACCTCATTGGCCCGTGCGATTTGGCGACAGTCGACCCGATCGTCTACAAGTCGATGAAGCAGATCGAGGAGTGCGGCGGAGACGAGCTTGACCTGATCATGGCCGATTATGCTGTGCCGAATGTGGATATCAACATCTCCACCGACTCGAGCCAGCAAACGGTGACGGCCAAGAATCGATGGACGTACTTGGAGGTGAGAACGTTTAAAATTCGCCTTTTTTTATGCCGAAATCCCCAAAATGAAGCTTTTCATCAACTTTTTCAGCGCGTTCGCGAGATCATGCTCCTCACCGTCCGCGAGCCCCTCGAAGCCATCGCCCATGGGCTGAACGCTGTGCTTCCGCGCGAGAATCTGGAGTGCTTCCTGCCCGACGAGTTCGAGGCGTTGTTCTGCGGGGCCGACGGAGCCGATCCCGAGTACTGGCAGCCGAACCGGATCATCGACGCGCTCAAGTTCGATCTGGGGTGAGTTTTTGTGATGTTTAAAAGGCTAATTTATGCAAATCTCAAAATTTATTGCAATATATTCCCATTTTAGTTACTCCCGCGAGAGCCTGGCCGTCAAGAACTTTGTCCAAATGCTCGTCGAGTTCACACCCGCCAAGCGGCAGCGCTTCCTGCAGTTTGTCACCGGATCACCGCGCCTTCCGCACGGCGGATTTGCAGCGCTGAGCCCACCGCTTACGGTATGTATTCGGTCCATTATTTTTTATTTCCAATTTTTTTCAGGTTGTCTGCAAGAGCCCGGCGTTCGGCGGCCCGGATGGCGAATTCCCGTCGGCCGTCACGTGCAAGAACTACGTCAAGCTGCCCAATTACACCAGCTATGAGGTTAGAGCTTTGAAAAAAACAGTGTTTAAAAATCCCGTACTTTTAGAAAATGGGCTAGGCACCTTTTAGAAAAGGTAGTTTTGTGGAAATCCGGCACCGAAATTTTATTATTGCTGCGAGGTAGCAGAGATCATTTGAGAACGTTGCTTTAGAGTTTTGAGATGGCGATTTTATAGGAGTATCAGATTGAGAGGCAGACTAGCAGGGGTTTTGTGGGGAAATTCTGCTCTAAATGTTGTTTTTGCCTCATGGTGAAATCCGCAAACTTGCGGAGATCATTAGGGAGGATGTATATTTTTCTAACGGCTCGATTTTATTTCTTTCTTTTCCAGGTAATGGTCCGCCAATTCGAGATCGCGCTCACCAACGTCCTGCACTTTGACTACAACTAGTCCAAGCCACCCGCCCGCCATACCTGCACACAAGTTCGGCTCCTTCCGGCCACACTACGGTCCCTTTTCGACTCGCTCCCCTTCTGCATTGATTGTTCCGTCTCGATCCCCATCCATCCCCTACGGGTTCCCCACCCCCTGAATCCGGGTCCCAGCTCACATGGCCTACCAGTTCTTCTTCTTTTCGCCCCCCAATTTCTTGTGGTATGTACACAAATTGCAGCCCAAAAATGCCCCGTGTCACACATAAATCCGCCTTGTACTGCTTGTTGTTGTGCGCTTTCGACGGTCCGTACCGCGGGCTGTCTCGTCTCTCGATTGTAAAGATATGTACTTGTGGATATCTAGGGTCCCCCAACGCCACCGTCGAGTTCAGGTCCTGAATTTAGAACTTTTCTCGTCACTATTTTACGCCCCTCGCCCAGTGTCACTTATCGATTTGTTGTCTCGAGTAGAAATTCGTCCCTTTCTTCCCCCCACTTTCGCGCTCGTCTTTCCCCCGCAACAAGTCGGCTCCAAAAACCCACCCACGCGTCGTCATCGTCTCTAGTAGTGGCTTGTTCTTGATTTCCGGGTTTTCTGGGAGTTTTTAGGCGTTTTTCGAGCTCTAAAATTGTAGAATCCAATTTCTAGGCATCAATTTCACCCTAACTTTCCAAATTCTAGCTTCAAAATCGGTTTAAAAACACAAATTTGAACTTGAATTCCAAAATCCTACCTCAAAAGCTCGAAAATCGTTAAAAATCCACCTAAAAACCTCCGAAATACACCAAAAACGTCAAAGTTCTGTGTTCCACGCCAACCCAAGAATCCAGTCCACCTATTTGCTCGGCTTGTTCATCTACCACGCTTCGCCCCTAGTCGCCAAGAAATTCTAAATTCATGTTGGCTCTCCCCGGAATTCTGCACGATTCTACTGTCCGATACCTTTATCGTAACCGCCGGATTTAGACCCCGTTACTCGCCGCACACTTTGGGTACCGTCCAAAAATGCCTGCTACCGCTTTCCCCCTCGTTGCCTCGTCCCCTCCATTACTTGTTTTACCCCATTTCGATTGATTTACATGATTACACGTGCCGTGTGCATTTCATTACACGCTCTGCGCAAGGAATAAACATGTTTTAAAAGGGCCACGTACCTGGGGCAACACATCGAATGCAGCGCGGGCTGACTTCTTAGATCACAATTTGGATACGACAACATGGATGCTAGCCGAACCTAGGATAGCCTTACTGCAAAGTGTTTGTGTTTGTTTGTTCGAAATTCCATTCCGGACCTAACCTATCTTGCGCGGATTTTCTCTGCTTCCCAATCTGCTTGCAAAATTTGTGGAGGAGCGCAGTTTCAGAAAAATGAAACACGCCCGAAATGAAATCAAAAATGAACGCCGAATTAACAAATTGCAATCCCCCTAAAAATCTTGTAGAAGCCTTTCTGGATCAGCATAAACGATATGCTTGGGTAGAACATCTGCACTTTCAAATGAGCTATCTGACGGACCCGTACCCGAAAATTCATAAAAAAGTGTTTTGCCGCGCCAATCGTTTCTGAAGCAAAATTTCCGGGAAAGCGCTCTAGAACGCAGAAAAATCGGGATGATAGGCTATTGACCACTACTGTACATGAATGTACGAATGTATGGCGTATGAAAAGACGTATGAAACTTCTGTAAATGAAACGAACCATAGCTCCAACCAAAAAATGCCGAGAAAAGCATGGCACAATTATGAAGACAAAATTCGAATAAACCAGAAATGCCAAACTTTCATACAAATCTCTCCACATGATGATAATTGCACCGGAATTCATTTCCCTTTTTCTCGGCTTAGCGGCCATCGTTGGTTGGTTTCTGGATTGATGCTGTTTTTGGGCTAATTAGATATTCAAATTTCTTTTGATTTCGGGGATTATGAATTTTAAAAGTTATTAGACCAAAAAATACGGATAATACCCCCGTGGATAATACGAAAGCACCGAAACCTGTTTTTTAGATGATGCGCCGCCATGGCCGCGGCGGGCCGGCTGCTGAAGCGAAGACTACGGAAATTGCAAGACTTCGAAAAATGATGCTCGGGACGCGCGTGCAATACAGTAGGTTGAATAAAGTTCTGGATTGACAACTGCGAGGCTGGCTTTCTCTTTTCGCTTCTTGAATGCCTCCGAATGAGTACATTCTTCCTTTTTTCTTTACCCTAAAACCTCGTGTATAGGTCCGCCCCGTGTATAGTTCCGGGTGAAAATTTTCATGTGTACGGAGGGTCCGTAATTCCGTATGACCGTCATTAGGTGTGTTTCGTTTTTCGATTTCTTGCAAATAACGCCGCTCACGAATGGTATTTTTGCAATTTTGATGGAATATTTGTTCGTATTTCGACTATTTCCAACAATTTGAGTGGTTTAATGAAAGAAATTGCTGCATGAGGCCCTGAGAACCGGCTCTTTTGGCTTACATAGCTGTTGGGCCGAATTGTACCCTACGCACATTATTTGGTGTCATTTGTATTGGTACGGAACCAAATTGTACCGGACCTATACATGCGGTTTTAGTGTAATCGCCTTCGATCCAAATAATTTGCTTATAGACGAAAGATGGGCCAAAATCGCTTACATCGGCCTCGTGCAATTCGCTGACGGAGTCTTTGCGGGCCTGGTCTACGACGAGAAGGTCGGGAAGCACTCGGGAGAGGTGCGAGGCGTGCGTTATTTTCGGTGTGCCCCATCGCACGGCGCCTACGTCCCCCTTGACAAGGTAAACTTCACCCACATCGAATTGAGGCGCCCACTTCGTTTAGGTGTTGACCCGACCGACGGATGCCCAGCAAGAACAAGATGCACCGTCACAGCAGCCAGCGGTGCAGGTATAAATCGAATATAAACAATCGTAACCGTAAATATCAATAAGGATAAAAATATATAGGTATTTATTGAATTTAGGGCGTTTTAATGTCTTATTTTCCAGGGGCCCGAACTTCTTCAGCCGGAACCCATTGTGGCTGCCGATGGACCTGCGGTCGACTTTGATGGCCGCGACGTTGCCCCCGTTGATGAACAGATTGAGAAGCCCGTCTCCTCGATTCGGGATCGCAAGGAGGACCTCATCCCCAGCACGTTCTTCAGGTAATTTGTGCTTTTTCTCTCTAGCTTTTCCATGATTTAGTACATACCACTAATTTCCAGGACCTCCTCCAGCTGGCCCAGCACAACTTGACGCGCAACCGGCTGCTGTACAGCGGCCTCCCGAAGAGCTCCTGAAGTGGATGGCCGACGGTGGCGTGATGCACGTCGTCCCGCTGATCACCGACTCGCTGCAGAAGATTGACAGCGCCGACCGGCAACAGCACCTCAACCAGCTGATCCGCATCGTCGCCGGTGCCGCCGACCTGTGCGAGGCGTTCCCGTTGACGGTTTTCGATCAGTTCGATGGAGCCCAGGCATTGCGATATTTCCGCAAACACGTCGTTACGGTGGGTTTTTGGAGCATAAAAATGGATTTTGCTATTTTTCTCTTTTTATCCCTATAAGAAATTTTTCCAGATCACCGTGTCGCGCCATCCCAAGGTCGACTCGAGCGACCCACCGCAGAGCAACACTTTCAAGACGGACGCCCTGGTGACGATGAAGTACATCTACTTGGTGGTGAAAACCCGCTTGCCGATTCGCCAATCGAGCAGTTCGGAAGAGGAGGAGGACTCTCAGGTATTTTGCTTTCCTGGATTTTTATTTTTTGTTTTAGTAGCTTTGAAAACGCGCTTTTTAGAACGCCATCTACCAATCGATGGACATCGAGCTGCTGACCTCAAACGGCACCGTCATTGGCCAAAAACAAGTACTGCTCGAAGTTCTACTCGCCAACTCGCCCGACGACATTGGCCGCATCCTCGGCACGGCCCACAACTTTCACTACCGGCCGAAGAAGAGCGGCAACCCGGTGCGGCACGTCGACCACAAGATGTCGCTGGAGCAGCGCATCCGCGAAGAGCTGTCTCATGCACCCGACGAGCACACCACCCTGCCGACGGCCAGCGGAGTCACGCTTGTTGCTGGTGGGTTTTTTGGTGGCAATTTTTGACCTCTGAACTCCTTGGTGACGCTGAAAACTTAACTCCCTTTTTTTAGAATTCCTGGAGGGCAAGCGCGTTTTCGAGAAGAACATGATGAAGCGCATCGATCGGATCTCACAATCGACAGCACACACAAATCCGGATGAGCCTTCGCAATTCGTGCCCGCTCTCGGCATGTTGACGCTGCTCCATTACATCGATCAGTACGTTTTTGAGACTTTTAGGTCTTTAATTTTGATCAAAATTATCTTTTAAAATTCGAATAAAAATTTTCTAAGTTTTGAAAATAATTTTTTCATTTTGATATTTTTATAGAATTATAACTACTTTTTTCAGGTACTGGTCCGTCGACGGATGCCAAGGCTACTGGCCGGAACGCCCATTTCCGATCGCCTCGAAAGAGGCCTTCGTCTGCAAAAAGCTCGACGCCAAAGTGAACCGCCAGCTCGCCGACTTCCTCTCCGTCGCCGCCCAAGGCCTCCCCACCTGGATCGAGTGGATCGCCCGGAACGCCCCGTACGCCCTCTCCTTCGAGACGCGCCGCTCCTTCTTCCATCTCACCGCTTTCGGCAGGGAGCGTGCCCTCGGCCACTGGCTCCAACAGCGCGACATACCCACCGGGGTCTCAAGAAGGGAAGGCGCACCTCATCGGCCCATGCGATTTGGCGACGGTCGACCCGATCGTCTACAAGACGATGAAGCAGATCGAGGAGTGCGGCGGAGACGAGCTCGACTTGATCATGGCCGATTATGCCGTGCCGAATGTGGATATCAACATCTCCACCGACTCGCGCCAGCAAACGGTGACGGCCAAGAATCTATGGATGGCCCCCTAGACAAGGTAAACTTCACCCACATCGAATTGAGGTGCCCACTTCGTTTAGGTGTTGACCCGACCGACGGATGCACAGCAACCACAAGAGGCACCGTCACAGCAGCCAGCCGTGCAGGTATAAATCGAAGATAAACAATCTTAGCCGTAAATATAAATAAGGATAAAAATATATAAGTATTTATTGAATTTAGGGCGTTTTAATGTCTTGTTTTCCAGGCGCCCGAACTTCTTCAGCCGGAACACATTGTGGCTGCCGATGAGCCTGAGGTCGACTTCGATGGCCGTGGCGTTGCCCCCGTTGATGAGCCGCTTGAGAAGCTCGTCTCCTCGATTCAAGATTTATGTATCCCATAACAAGACGAAAGAGCATAAATTTTATTGGTTCAGTACACTACGATGCACCGCACGTCCCTTTTTCGGGAAAATTTAATGGTTTATTGAACAAGAAAAAAACTGGTTTCTGCGAATTTCTAGAATTAACTTAACGTAATTAATAGATTTAACTTTGCAATTGTAGAATAAAAATTTCCAAAATGGGGCATGAGATCAACGAGGAAAGCTTCATGGGAAAAACGTTGTCACGGGCACGTTGGGCTTTTTTGGGGGAATCGACACGTTGAGCCGGAAATAACGGTTGTAAAAAGGTTACACCGTAATAAGAATAACATAAAAATCGAAGCAATAAAACGATCACAATTACGGTAAGAATCTATAGCTTTTCGAAAATAGTTGAATTTAATGTTGTGGGGATTTCAGGATCTTTGAGAGACTCTGAATATATTGCTGAGCCATTTGGAGGGTCTCAAATTTGGATAGGCGCCGGCCAGAGTCCATTTCCGGGAGTACGGTACGGAGCTGAAAATGAAGGTTTTTCGGGGGTTACGATATCAAATTTTTACTATATTTTAAAGCGTATTTAAAGGAGTGGCGAAGCAAAACTCCGCTATGTTTGCGCAGGCTGAGCAAGTAATTCAATCTGCGCAAAATAATTCATCAAAAATCTTTCTTTCGGAAATCTGGAGCTTTCTTACCATTTTGGTATCGGTAAGAATCTCAGTAAGAATCGGACGACCTTAGCATTTAGTCAAAAATTTTTCTAAAAGATTTTTGCCTTCCGAGTCTCGTGAAAGCTTTATAAACGTCAGCGTGAGACTTGGCGAGGGCCATATAATAGATTTTTCTATTAAATGCTAGATACCTAGACTGTACGATATGAGGCTCTTAAATGATCTTTTTCGTATTAAAACAGTAGACTCCATTAGAGTAATACTACAGCAAAATCCCATACCTTATCGTAAGCCGTATTCAACATGGACATCCTTCTCCGCTCCCTCTCATTCGCCGCATTCCTCCTTACGCGCAGAAGCTGGGGAGAGGGTGTTTTGTAGCGGCGCGTACGGGTTGCCTGGAATTAGGAAACTTTTGGACCGCTATAGCTCAAAGGGGCTACACAGCGTTCAGAATACTAAGAAAAAGGTTCGTCGGGCGGGAACAGGATGGGAGAGGCGAGAGAGTGGGCGGGGGTGGAGAGCCCAGAGACCCTCTCTGTTCTCTGCGTCTCTGCCGGCGGCCTCCAGCCTCTTTTGGCCGCCGGTCGCCGCCTAAAGCGTGCCCCAACCACCGTTGGCCGCCCCCAGGGTGCCTGCCCTTGTGTCTGCGCTCCGCATGGTGTACCCATGGGGCTCCCCTTTTCTGAACCATGTGGCTACGAAATGCCATAATTGAGTGACGACCCAAAAATCGAAGCCCTGTACGTCGGAGGCCTCTGTACACCTAGGAGCGCGGGAAGCTCGCAAATTTGAAATTGCCTGTTGTCACCTCGAAATCACGTTCTCGGCTGTTTCGGGGCCAAATTTGATGATTAAAACACCAAAACTATTCAAAATTGAGTGAGGATTTCAAAAAACGGGCTCAGAATGCGCGAAATACAGTGTTTTCACAAAGAAACCGGGCGAAAACAGTTTCGCGCAAAAATCGAAAGAGTGAGGGCTCTCGTCCCGCAGCGCCCGCTGGCAATTTGCCAGAAATCAAAGAGCCCTCCCAAAAGGGCTTTGATTTGGCAGTTCGGGAGCCCCTTTAAGAATAGAATTTAAAATTTACGAAATCGTCTGTTTTCAATTAACTGTAGCTGATTGCGGTTTTGACTTACCTTTCTCGGCTCGTCCTGCGGGGAATTTTGGTCTTGGCTTTGCAGCGGCGCCGAGCTGCATGGGGCGTAGCTAAAAATAAAGAAACTTATCGATTATTTCCGTATTGTTTTAGCATTTATTTCTTGCTATAATTAGAACAAAGTTAGCTTGTCACGGCTGGTTTTATTGTTGTCAATTATTGTGGAATTTTAGGTTGATTTTGCTGATCGCAACATTAAAATTAAGCTGTCAAAACTCACTAATTGTTCCCTGAAAACGTGGGACTGGTTATCGGCGTCGGGAACAAGGGACTCTGCTGGGATTGTTGATGATAGTGGGAGTGAAGTGAGGAATTTGCCATCGAGGACGATTGCATAAAGAACGGCCCATGGCACGGGTCCCAGGTGGCCATTTTCTAGAGAAGGTCTGGGTTAGAAAATGTAGAAAATGGGAGAAAACAATTTTAAAAAAAGGGAGCTATGATACGAAGAAAGGCACGATTTTTGGGATGATAAAATGTTGCTACAATATTTCGTTTTTGAAATATGAAAATTAGAGTGGATAGTTCTGGGTTTTCTGCTAAATTCCAATAAATTTCTACTCTTTTTGTTGAAATTTGTTAAAAGGATGAAATAAAAAAAGGAATTGTTTCTGAATTTTCCTAAGAAATTTTTATGTTTAGAGTTTTCAAAGTCTAGTTGAATAGTGAATTTGTTATTTTGGAAAATTTAAGAAACGCACTACATACAAATCCGATTTTGCATGGTCTATAGCCCAAATTCAAGAAATAGCATAGAAAAAGTCAATAGATCAAAATGTGAGCTAGAAAAAGTAATTCAGAACAATGAGCCAAGACAAACACGATCAGAATTTGCGTTTTGCGCTTGCGTATTTGCTATTTTCACACTTTTAATTGAAAAAAACCCCTGGTTTTTGAGCTAAATTCAACCCCCGAGGCTTACAAAAAGCACCCAGTAATGGTATGACCGTTCAAATATTCATTGCCGGGGGGCCCACGAGGGGCCATTAGCGGGTCAAAGCAGATTTTAGGGGGGTCTAGGTAATGACTGTCATGATGGGGGGCGGGAGGAGGGGTATGGGCGGGCATTGGTAATGAGGGAGCGGTGTGGAATGGGTACCGTATTCCGGTGGTTTGAGTTGGCTCCTCCTCCCCGCCAATGGAGGCTGAACCGTTTTTTAAGGAGAGTGAGTGAGAGGGAGAGAGAGATCCCCCTATACGGTATGGTTACTTGTGGCTGGCTGAGGTAGATTCCTATCAGATACCAACTCCATGGCGGGCCTGACCTTATACACGCGACTTTCCTGCGTTTGCGGTCACCTTATAGGGTAAAGTTTTCGGGGCAGATCTTAAAGATAAGGCAGATTACGGTAGTCTTGTCAGTTTTGAGTGGGAAACTTGACGGTATTGCGAGTTTACGATGGGAATCTGCAAAATTTGACTTCCCGACCCCTTTAAAACATCTAAAAATTGTTTTAAATTAAATTTCAATGTAAAATTTTCAGTTTTCATTGTTGATGATAATTCTGAAGTTTTACAGTACCCTGAAAAAGCTTGAGAATACGGTAAATCTCATAGATTTTCGTTTTAAAGGGATTGTGAAATGTATCCTTCCAAAAACCTCTAAACATATGGCCTAAATCATGCTCTTAACGAGATTGGTAGGTAAAATATTGCGGAAAATCTAATATTCGCATTTAAGGTAAGATTACGGTAGTACTATAGAGGTCCTCAAAAACTTTGAGAACTACGGTGGGCTATGGTCGACACAAAAGCAGAGTTTTTAATAGTACAGCTTTGAAAACTTCTCTTATAACGTGGAAATAATAAAATATCAGGTTTTTAGTGCATCATTAAAAATCCATAAATCCTCAAGGCATATTCTTGCCTTCCAAGTCCCTTTAAACCTCTCACGAGCCTCTAATTATCCCCTAATTTCCTTAACCAACCCCCGGTTACGCATTCCCCCGTCTCAATCCCAATAGTCATTTGGAAAGTTGCGTAACGTACGCGTGAGAGACAGCTAGCTAGCCAGGTAGCTAGCTTGTTCTCGCACGGTTGGTGTTGTGCCCCGGGGGTGGTGATTTGGATCTGTGACTGTCTCCAGGGATGTCTGTCTTTCTGTGTGTCTGTGTGTCCATACAATCGTCATGTTGTCACCATACTGTCCGGTTAGATAATGGCCGATGCAATCCATCAACACGGCAGTGTTGCACGCGCAGCTAGCCCCTGCGCGATAATCGGCCATGACCAGATTGGGGCCCTGATAGGGCCGATGGGTTGCCTGGGGCTTTTCGGTTTTTGGAGGGAGTCGAGGTTGTTGAAAAATGGTAATGAATGATACAAAAGCAGTGTGATGAGGACGCGTAGGCCATACCTAAACGTACCACCTACCGACAGAGTTAGAACACCAAGCCAAGGTTCGAAAGGTGATCAAGCTAGGGAAAAGCGAAGTTTTAAAGAGAGCAAAAGGTTTAAGCTCAATTTTTGCATACCTACAGTATTGGGTTTTCCATTAGAATGCCGAAATTCGTCATATCGAAATTTTTCCGGGTGATTTTTCTGAAATGTCAACAGTATGAAGTTTCGACATTTTTGAAAGCCACTCAGGATTCAGATTGAATAATTATGCATTTTATCGCGTTCTAGGACACGATTGAAGATTTTGCCACATTTTTATTTTGGTAAATCTTAACTTTTTGGCTAAAATCGCACAATTTTAACAAAAATCCAGAATTCTGGTGAGGTTTTTAGTAATTGCTATTCTTAGGTATTTTCTTGCATCAAAAATTCTCAAAAAAAATGGCTGGAAAAATTAGCGTAAAAAATTTTATTACCGGAAGGCTTATGTGAAAAAAATTGAAAAGGAAAAAATGAAGTTTCAGTGTTTTATGGGAGAAATGAGGATAATTTGGACTTTTTCGGATTTTGATGCTTTTAAAAGCATAAAAATTATACGAAATCGCACAGTCCAAAAGGCAGAATTAAATTTGGTTAAAAACCGGATTTCGCAGTCATAATCCGTGGAATTGCACTAAAAACGGCCATTCCCAAAAAGTTCACAGCGAGTGCAGACCAGGCAAGTTGTTCTAAAAGTCCGGACGCCCTAAGTCGGTCGGTTCTCAAAGTCCGTATAAACGTTCAGTGGCTTGCTAAAGTGCGCCCTTTCCGCCCGAAAATCCCCGAGAAACAAGGGCAATTTAGGGTGGTAGTGAGCAACAGAGTGACCGGGAGTGCTAGTGCCCTACTAGCCGCGCTTCAGGTTTCCTAAAGTGTGCCCCCAGCCATAAATCGAGTTGTCTCCAGGGGGGCCGGGACGCGTGCCGGCTATCAACGCGCCCAATCTGCGTGGTGAGGAGCACCAGCTCTTTAGCGTCCCCCCCTCCTACCAACTTCAGGTGCCCCGGCTCCTTTACCCTGGCCGCCCTGGGCGACGACAAAAACTAATCGACTCCTCCTTTTTTTGCTATTTGCCGCTCGTGCGCCTCTGGGCGCTACGGTAATTAAGATGCCGGGCGTCCGGTTTTTGAGAACCCGGCGACAAGCTTTGGCCATTAATTTTTTTTGGCCTTTTTTTGCTTTGAAAGCCATGGCAGCGTGGCCTCCAGATTTCTTTGTTTTGAGCGAGTTTTTTCCGTTCTCCCTATTAGGGGGCGTTTTAAAGGGTCTGGAAACAAGCCTGACTTTAAGAGATTTCGGAAGCCAGGAGCTACAGTACCTAGGAAGTAGCGGATGGCAAGAATTTTTTAAAATTCTATAAGCGTGCGGTAGCCTGTTGAGATACTGTAATGGCGGTGTAGTTTACCACCCAATGCCTTTAAACTAGATTCGCCAACTCTTCATAAGGTTTTCTCTCTCCTGTCACTCTATCTCTTTCTCTCCCTCTATCTCCCTCTCTCCCCCTCTCTCTCTCTCTCTCTCTCTCGCACCCTTGTTGGCCCCAACTCCTATTACGGTAGCTTGTCAATAACTAGCGTCAGTCGTCAAACTTGGCTGATTTTTAGCAATTTTCTACGCTTGGGGTACGGTATCTCAGCCCTCGACTCCTCGCGTGTCGCCCGTCTCCTCCAAATCTCCCGTCACCAACAGTCATAAACATATAGCCGTCAATTGAGAAGGCGAGGGGGAGAGAGAGAGAGAGAGGGAGAGAAAGAGACAGCGAGCCAGAAAGAAGGTGAAAATGAGGCGAATCCTCGATTGTCCTCCCCCATGTCGACGTTGTCGACCTTGCCCCGGCCATCTGTGCGCAGATTCGAAACGGGTCCACCTCCCTCCTTCTCACCGGGACCATGCCAGTGGCACACCATTTTTTGCCTCCGTCCCCACGATCGTGCCCACTACTGACGTTTGATAGTATCTAGATCGTTGTGGAAAACCGAAAACACGGCCACTGGCGGGAAAGTGGGGGCCCTGGGGAAGGGAATGATGGAGGAGGGGAGATGAGAGTACGGTAGATCTACCCATAGGTATGGCAAACTTCGGGAGAGCTTCAAAGGACTGTGTGAAAAATGGGCTGAGAGTAGGTTTGGATGCGCCTAATTTTTTGCGAAAAATGCGAGAGAAAGCGAGAGAGAGAAAGCGAGAGCTAATGAGAGAGAGAGAGCTGGGGAGAGCGAGAGAGAGGGAGAAAGAGAGCGAGGTAGAGAGGGAGCGAGGAGGGAGAGAGAGCGAGGGAGAGATAGTTAGAGAGAGCTAGCGAGCGAGAACCAGAGGTAGCTAGATAGTGAGAGAGCGAGAGAGAGAGAGAGATAGTGAGAGAGCGAGAGAGAGAGAGAGAGAGAGAGAGAGAGAGAGAGAGAGAGAGAGAGAGAGAGAGAGAGATAGAGAAAGGGCTGGGGGCGAAAGAGCGGGAGGGAAATGGTAGAAAAGTTGCTTCAAATGCCAATAACTATGTGCCAGTCAGATTATTTTCAGTCAGCCAGTCAATATATTTTCAGATAAGTCATAACAAGCTACAGTAGCCCTTTTCCGAAAGCTCTATTTTGACACTTCAACGCCTCAGACGATTCCGTTTACCATCGGCATGCTTTTATGCCCTCCGGTCATAAGGCAACATTGCCCCTGGCCTCGTCAATTTCCGGATTAACTCCCGGCCCTTCAGAAGCCCATCCACCGCCTCGAGTTGTGCAATCACAACATTCCCCCATTGCCCTCAATTAGCGCCCAATCCGCGCGGCTCCTCTAGACGGTACGGGTGGGCAGGGGGTATCTTGGAATCCCCCGTAATTAGCACCGCTTCACGCTTGACCTGTGACAATATTTTGACCGGATCTGGGGTGCGTAACGGGTTGAAAGGGGGCCGATGGGGTACGGTAGCTAGGCGGATTTAGCCGGAAATTGTTGCCTGTGGCATTTCGGCTCCTTTTTTTTAGCATTGCGGCTTGGGACTTGGAAGTCGATTATTTGGGTATTTTCATAAGAAAATTCTAATTGTCGTAAAAACAACGAAAAATTAATAACATTTAGTTTTGAGACCCAAAGACTGAAATTAAAAGGCCGTCCGCGAGCCACCCGAACAGACCCTAATATGGCTTGGCACAGTTTTTTTCGACATTGTTTTTTGACGGCATCGGAAAGAGCATAGTCGAATTAGTAGAGCTGCATAGTTTTGAAAGTTTAAAAAGTTAATTTTTAGGGTTTAAATTGGAGTCAAAGTTGCCGACCCTCAAAAATTATCTCGAAAGTTACTGAACCAAATTGGTCGAAAATTTGTCACAATACCTAATTTGGGATGCTGATCATTTCTCTAATACATCGAAAAGCACGAAAATGAGCGTAACATGGTTAAATCGCGTAGCCAATACAGTTTTTCAGGGTTTTGTATTTTACGGGTTCTTGGCGGTCCGTTATAAATAACCTTAAAAGATGCACAAAAAAAATTCTACATCGAATGAGGTATTTTATACCGGGCCGACAGAAACCCTACTCTTGCTATAAAGCATTTACTGCGCGCAAAACTGCCCCCAAAAGGGGTCAAAAACCTCAAAAATGACAAATTTGGAAATCGAATATATCAAACCATATCTAGAGAACGAGCTGAGTCCATTGCAAAAAAGAGCAAAACGAAATATTGCTTTTCAAGGGGGCTGGGCTCGAACTCGGACCCTTCGCCTCGAAGCCCTCCCTGGGGCCGTGGTGGATTGCATGAGTGCTCGCCTACCAATCCAAGGGCCGCGCCAGTTCGATCCCCGCGCCCCTTGAAAAGCAATATTTCGTTTTGCTCTTTTTTGCAATGGACTCAGCTCGTTCTCTAGATATGGTTTGATATATTCGATTTCCAAATTTGTCATTTTTGAGGTTTTTGACCCCTTTTGGGGGCAGTTTTGCGCGCAGTAAATGCTTTATAGCAAGAGTAGGGTTTCTGTCGGCCCGGTATAAAATACCTCATTCGATGTAGAATTTTTTTGTGCATCTTTTAAGGTTATTTATAACGGACCGCCAAGAACCCGTAAAATACAAAACCCTGAAAAACTGTATTGGCTACGCGATTTAACCATGTTCCGCTCATTTTCCTGCTTTTCGATGTATTAGAGAAATGATCAGCATCCCAAATTAGGTATTGTGACAAATTTTCGACCAATTTGGTTCAGTAACTTTCGAGATAATTTTTGAGGGTCGGCAACTTTGACTCCAATTTAAACCCTAAAAATTAACTTTTTAAACTTTCAAAACTATGCAGCTCTACTAATTCGACTATGCTCTTTCCGATGCCGTCAAAAAACAGGGTCGGAAAAAACTGTGCCAAGCATTGTTCGGTCCTCTCGCAAACGGCCTTTTAATCCACTGAATTTTCTTGGCTATCCAAAAGAATCCTCTGCTAGCGGATCTGTGGGATAAATTTTCTGTATGAAATCAGCAGTAGAATTTTTTGAAATTTTACGAAAAACCCAGATTCTCAAAGAATCTCTGCAGGTTTGCCTGCTTTCTAAGTATTCAGAGCTCAATTTAGGAAAGGAAGAAACGGGGATTTTTACGCTTCAAACAAAGCACCACCAGCTAGTAGGAGGCATGCTAGAAAGGATTTTTGAGGAACTTTGACGAATTTTGCAATCTTAGTCGACGTTCGTCTTGTCGAAGTCGTGGTCCGCGTTGTAGAAGTCGTCGAAGTCAGTCGACATCAATATTCAAGAAAAACCTTTGTAACACGACTTGAAGACGTTCAAACTTATCTGCAGGTCACATCGGGTCGCCGCGGGGCAATAAGTCAAGACTCCCGGCTGGCCTATCCCCCCATTCGCTATAATGTGCGCACCTGGCTAAATCGGCTGTCCTTTTGGTGACGGGTACATGACCGACCAATGTTGCGTCACGTCCATAGCCCTCCCTGTCTCATAATTGCCAGCGTTCCCGCTTTCGGGGCCCTTTAAAGGGGCCGCCGTCCCGTGCTGCTTCCCGATTTATGGCCATCGCCCCCGAAATTTTGGAAAAAGGGTCCCGACATGGGTATACGTCGCCGGGGATAATTAGTAATTTTGGGGTCAGAATTGGGGGATTTCAGAAGCTTTGTCGGGCCAAAAATCGGGCTGGGGGAGAATTTTTGGCTTCAGCGTTCTTTAAAAAAATCCTGGAAGCTCTGAACTGAACTGAACTTGCGGTGATTTTTGCGAAAGTTTCAGTATTTTGTGTTTTTGATTCCCTTTGACGCAAAATTTTGGCCTATATATTTATTTATGGCCAAAACGTGAATTCCGCCACAAGCCCTTCAAATAATCTGCGGTATATCGGGAATATTGGTAGTGGAAGACGACAAAATCATCGAAGGTGTGATGGTCGAAGCCTTCTTCGTGGAGAAGCTTGATGTTGAGACAAGAAGACATTACGCCCAGATGGATATCGTCTGAAATGGCAATAAAAAGTTGATTTTAAAGGAGGGCAAAAATTGAGAATTGCGAAAGTCAGATGACAGGCTCTTGACAGCCACGTCCGACGACAACTGACGGCTTTTGAGTTTTCCTTTTTCTGCGCTCTGCTCTCGTGACCTCTCTCCCCCTCTCTCTCTTTCTCTCTCTCTTTCTCTCTCTCTTTCTCTCTCTCTCTCTCGCTCTCTCGCTCACTCTCTCTCTCCACTACCTATCACCGTCTCGCTTTCTATTCCTTCTTAAAACTTTTAACAGTTTCAGGCTTCTCTAGAACTCTTGTGTATTTGTCTACACCCGGCCAATCGGAGGGTAGATTTTTTCTTTTGCTGATTTTTGCAGCGACCCTAAAACGTTTCAATTAGTTGTCAGTTTTACTTTCAAGGGGGTTATTTCCTATTTTCACCCCTCAACCTACCCAAATGTATCCACGGAAATCGACAAATATTCGTCAAAATCGACTTAGCAGCCCCGCGGGAGATGATGAAGGAAGAGCCCTAAAAATTATTTGGTTGTTAAATATCACAATTAACGATTACCTGCACAAATCTGGGATAACAAAAGTTTGGATAGACATCCCCGCCGACGTGCCACGTCAACCACGGCATCCACAACCTGGGGTATCCCCGGGATACCTTACCAATCACCCACGGTTGTTCTGGGGATTGGCGGGGGAAGCTAAAAAGTCTAGGTCATTTATAGCGCAACCTAAAATTTTGGAGTTTGGTTTCGGAATGAATCGATGAATTGTCAGGATTACGCTTGCAGACAAAATTAATTCTAGAAAAATATCATCGAGATAACTAGAATGAGAAAAATAATTTGGTCAGCCATCTAACTCGTTAAAACGCTTTAGAAGTATTGAAAAGCATAAAAATATATCGATTTACATACGTGATATGGTCAACGTGAAATTGAACATTGTAAATGTTAAAAATCGAAGCTAAACAAATAATTCATAAAAGCTGATCAGCCTTTACAATAAAAAACATGAAAGTTTCACTATTAGTGTTTTGTATTTTGTGTTTTTTCTTGGACAGAGTTATGCTAATTAGTTTACATGAAACCGAAATCTGGACGAATGATACAAAAACGATGATATTTACCCACCTTTTCAAGTGCCTCCACATTAACAATGGTATCATCATTCAACACGATAATCTCCTCCAAATCGGGTAGTAACCGTAGAAAATATTCATAGGTAGATGTCATCTAAAGATATATACTAACCCTATAAACGCTTCCCATACCTTATAACCGAGCACAAAGTACCCGTCGGTGAACTTGAACTGCAAAATGTCTTGGTACTCCCCGGCTTCTGCGCGCAAGTCCGTCCCATCGCGTAGTCCGACCAAGAAAACGACGGGGATTCCGACAAAGTCCTTTTTCCAGGTGGTCCGGATGAAATTACGGTAGTCTGGGGCGTTAGGGGCCGAGCGGACTACGGCGAGCTAGAAGTGAAAAAGTCATTTTTTGGGCGAGAGAGATTGCGTGAGATCGAGAGCGTGAGAGAGAGAGAGAATGCAAGAAAGAAGAAGATAGAGAGAAAGAGTGAGCGAGAGAGCGAGTCAGAGAGAGAGAGAGAGGGAGAGAGCGAGAGAGATTGAGAGAGAAACGGATAAATTGAATTTCTCACCCTCTTAGGCTTCCCGGCAATCTTTGGTTCGATTACGGTACCTGGGGCGACGTTTAGGCGACAACTTGGATCTGCTTTCCTAATTACAATTATTTGCATGAAAAATTACTTTCCTGACCAACCTGGGATAGTGGTATCGATCGACGCAGTGTTCGAGGCTTTCCAAATGGTGCTTCTCCGATAATAAGTCTGATTGGGTGTAGCAATAGGCTCGAAATGGGAATAACGAGCGCTCGAGGTAGTTGGCCAACTGAAATGAGGGTGGGGGAAGAGCTAGCTTCACTTTTGAAGGTTCTAGAGTAAGAAAAATGTTTCATGGATACTAAAAACATAAAAGAATAAAAATAAGCTAAGAATAAAAAGCATAAAAGTTAAAAAAAACTCGCTAAAACCAGGTTATCAAAGAGGTTTTTGTGACGGTACCCGATTTAACTTACAAATAAGTACGGCACGATCCAGCCCAACAACCCAACCAGCACCGCCTCGGGTTTTAGACCAGTAGCAAGAATCATCGCGAGCGGTCGGGAGGCTGAAGCGCCGATCCGCGTCGATACGTGCCCCAGCCGCGTGGATGTTGCCGACGGGCACAAAAACCGGGGGGAAAGAGGGCGCCAGATAGGGATCTACGCGCCAGACGGTGCTCCTCAATACCAGGATTTAGCCCGGGGTACAGGGGCACGAATATCGGAACGTGTAAATTAGAAACGAAATATAGAATTTTCGCGAGTAGAAACCGCCAGCCTCCAAAACCGCTATAATCAATTTGACTAGGGTAGAAACGGATTTTGAGGTCCGGATTTTGACGATAACTGCCCAAACTGTTTTTTTTAACATTCATAAACGTAAAAACTTTACAAATTTGATTAAAAAAATACAGAAAATAACGATTTTTCCCCGATTTTCGACTAAAACTTCACCTAAAAGGGTTTCTAATTTTTTTATGATTTTCCATAGTAGTTAAATAGTTAAATTTATTATAAACACTATTAAAATGCAGACTATTACGTTACTAAATTTTTCTGGACTCATAGGAAAACGTTGGTCCCCCGATACCGGAAAAGAACCACGAGCTTGAGTGGCAAAAGTTTCAATTTTTACGGCATTTGCATATTTTCATTAATTTGAATGGAACGCTTATCTAAGAATTTTCACTTTGCATCCCGAATTTGTATGGATTCTGGAATTGATTTCAGTTTCAAGTAAAAAATCGGAGCAGCGGTCGACCATGAGGCTGCGAGTGAAGGGCCCACGTCGACCCGCAGGTATACGATCTCTCTCTCTCTCTCTCTCTCTCTCTCTCTCTCTCTAACTATCTTTCTCTCCCTCTCGCTCTGCACCTCATCCTCCCGTTCCTCAATTTTTCAATTATACGAATTTAGAGGACGCTGCGAGCTAAGAGCTCACGTCCTGGGCGACTGCGGCGGGACGGATAAAGCTGCCGCGGAGCCCGGTAGGCGCTTTTTGACGATCTCTTTCTTTCACTCTCTCTGGAGTTCAGCCACATCAAGGGTTAAAGGGACCCGGAAGTCAAAGTTCGGTCGGATGGGAATGATCTACTGGTCAAAAACGAAAAGGTTCCTGGGTGTTTTTCGACCGAAACATACCTGTTGATAATCTATAGTGTAAAAACTCGAATGCATAGCAAAAATATTGACATACTCGGCCCAATAAGAGGACATAGGGTTGTGGAGGTGGGGCTGGGGCTGGGGAGGGGAGGCGTTTTCTAGGCTTTACCCCGGGGTTTTTCCTGGCCGCAACTTTATGGATCTAAAATAAACACTTTTGGATTTTTCGAACATTCTGTTCATTCTGTTCAAACAGCTCTTCTTCTTCAGGGTGAGGGGAGTCAAGTCAACCTTTTCTAAAAATTTTTGTTTAATGGGCTTGGATAAATATCTTTGTTATAGAAGGCAACCTCGGGATGATCAAGTACCTGGGAGAAGTGAACTGGGCGAAGGGCAGCTACGCCGGAGTGCAGTTCCACAAACGCGTCGGCCGCCACGGTGGCGAGGTGAAGGGCGTGAAGTACTTCTCATGCCCTCCTGGGCATGGATTGTACATACCGGTCCAAAAGGTAAACTTATCAAAATGGAAAAAGAGCCAATTTTTTTTTAGCTTGTGGAGCAGCGGGAACCTCAGCTGCAACACCCCGAAGCGCCGGCGCCCTGCCGCCTCCACCGCTTCCGCCGCCTCCACCGCCCCCGCCGCCTCCACCGCCCCCGCCGCCTCCACCGCCCCCGCCGCCTCCACCGCCCCCTTCGCCACCTCCTCCACCTACGGCTCCTCAGCGGCAGCAACAAGTTCCTCAACACGTTGGTCAGCAGGTACGCGTTTGTTAGTAAAAGATGTCGATGCTAAGAAACGTTTTGCTACATGTCTCTTAGCGGGGAGGGGAGTGGGTCAGCGTGCGAACCGGATTTTTCTCAATGGTCGATATGGTGCTATAACGAAATATAGCCCATAAATATCAATTAGGAAAACTACAACGAGATAATAAGTTGCAGTCGCGAAGCGACTGTAACCATCTGGTAGTCATCTGGTCGCAAAATGAAAACGCGGCTAATATTTTTTTTAGTTGGTTGAGCGGCAGCAGCGGGTCCCTGCGAGCCCAGGGCTCACGTCCGGGGCCACCGCGCCTCGATGGATAAAGCCGCCGTGGAGCCCGGTAGGCTCTTTTTGACTATTTCTCTCTCTCTCTCTCTCTCTCTCTCTCTCTCTCTCTAATTCATCCGCTCGAACCTCCTTGATAATGTACAAATTTAGAGGATCCTGCGAGCCAAGCGCTCACGTCCTGGGCCACGGCGGCTGGGCGGATTAAGCAGCCGCGATGCCCGGTAGGCTTTTTAACTCTCTCTCTCTCTCTCTCTCTCTCTCTCTCTCTCAATGGCCCAAAAACAGCTTAGTATTTCCAGCCTGCCCAACCCGTGGAACCACCCGACGCCAACTTCCCACCGCCGCCAAGCGAGCCCCGTCCGGCCAAATCAACCCGCCTCTTAAAGCTTTTTCTTAGAATAAATAAATTTTTATTGTTGCCGCTTTGACACAAATACCTCGAACAATCAAGAACCACTGTAAAATACATCCTACCTTATATAATTTTGGGATGTATGTTTGTTTGTGTGTTTGTCCGGCTGTCACTTTCGAGGCCCGATTTGAGGGCCTCCCGTGTATAAAATGCCATAATTCTGTGTCACGGGGCAATCGAGTCTCCTCTTCCCGCTGGCGTTCTCAGAATTTCGATAAAATACATGTTTACAAAGTTAAAGCCAGTTTTATTCATTTTTGGGGGTCCGGAACAGCTAATTTACATAATGGCAAAAATACAAATTTTCTCATTCTTCCAGTGGCACGCGCGAGTGCGGCCGGGGGAGGGGGCGGTCCGAAGGAACCGAGTTATCGGAAATTTAAATTTATCATGCAAAGAGAGTAATATACATAGTAATTTACTATACGATCGAGTGGTGAACCAGCTTTCTGAGCTTCGAAAAAAAGCTGAAACTGTCCGCGAGATCATGTTTGCCTTATTCTTCGAAACAAACCGTTCTGTTCGACCTTTTGCAAACTCGTGTAAGAAAGAAAACCCGCGACCGCGCGCAAAAATCGAAAGCGCGCGCGGAACTCGATCATTTTGCACCCTGAGCAGGGACGTAGCGTAAGGTGGGCCCCCTGGGCCCGGGGCCCCCGAAATCGGCCGGGGCCCGAAAATTTCATAAGGGGGGACCCTTATGATTTTTATTTTCTCAAAAATTTTTCTGCCTGCGGCGCTATTTGTTCACGTTTTTGCTGCTATTTGTAGAGCTACATAGCCTTTTCTCTAAAATTTTCGCCTGCCGCGCTGTTTTCTAGTTAGTTTTTTGAATTTTTCGAAAAAAATTTTTCGCGGCCCTCCCCGAAATTTTTTTCTGGCTACGCCCCTGACCCTGAGCGCCAATAATTTACATTTGACAATTTCAATGTGAGGTCGACGGGAATTTAGGAATTTTCGCTTTGCATTCAGAATTTGCATGGAGGCTGGAACTGATTTTAATTTTAGGGCAAAAATTGGAGCAGCGGTCGACCATGAGGCTGCGAGTGAAGGGCCCACGTCGACCCGCAGGTAGGCAAGGTGTCGAATTTGGTGTTTGCCAAGCTGTGACGATCAAAAAGGCGATAATATAGCGTTCCGTTGCGCGTTATATTATAGCGCAGGTCTAATAGAGGTCTGCATATTCCAGCGTATTACATCGTACCGCAACACCGCGCTATTGTTATTTTTGTTTCTATTATAATAACTGGTTTTTAGCCGCAACAACAGCAACAAGTACCGACAAGTCAGCTGCCGCCTCCACAACTCCAGCCAGGGCAACAGTCGGGCCAGCAGGGTCAATCCCTCCAGCAGCAGCCCGAGCAACTTCCCTACCAGCCACAGCAGGTCGGTTAGGTATCTTGGAAGGGAGCGAGAGAGAGAGAGAGAGAGAGAGAGAGAGAGATAGTGATAAAGAGAGAGACGCTTAAGCTCAATACAAGCTTGCTATTTCCAGCCTGCTCAGCCCGTGGAACCACCCTACGCGGACTTCCCGCCGCCACCAAGCGAACCGCGTCCAGCCGAGTTCCCGGAGAGCACCTCGAAGAACAAGCCGCCGCCACCCCAGCCCTACTACCCGCAGCAGCAACAGGCTCAACAAGTACAATTTATGAAAAATTTTAAATTTATCAATTCACACGAAATTTATGAGTCCAGTCGAAGGAGAAGGTATCGAAGCCCTATCCCTTCTATCTTACGAAACGCTAAATGCTCATTGTTCCAGAAATTCTAGCTCCTTATTCAGGCCGATGCTGAGACGAGCACGACCGACGATCCAGTCGAAGGTACACATAGGATAACGGGGGGGAAATAACGGGGGCACTCAAACTTTTTATATGATAAAAGTATTTTTAAATATGCTTTTTTCGGGCTGTAAAAAAAACTCTTAGTATATTTTTCGGTCCTCTATCGAATGGCATTTTCAAAATATCGAAAATATTCAAAACGCCGAAAAAATCCCCCCCTGTTATCCTATGTGCTGCCCATAGTTTTCAAAAATAGTTTTTAGGCTATAAAACTTTTATAATACATTTTTTCGCGTTGTAAAAAAATCTCTTAGTATATTTTTTGATGTTCTATCGATTCGCGTTTTCAAAATATCGAAAATTTCAAAAATTTGGCTTTCCCCCCGTTATCCTATGTGCTGCCCATGGATTTTGATCAATTTTTGTTTATTCGATAAAAAATTTTATTTACAATATTTCGCGCTGAAATTAATTTTCCTAGGGCAGTTTTCGACGCTTTATCGAATGACGTTTTCAAAATACCGAAAATTTCGAAAATTTCGAAAATTTGACTTTCCCCTCCCGTTATCCTATGTGCTGCCCATAGATTTTCCTCAATTTTTGTTTATTCAATAAAAAATTTCTATTACATTATTTCGGGCTGAAATTAATTCTCTTAGTATATTTTTTGATGCTCTATCGAATGGCACTCGCAAAATCCCTCAGTAATTGCAAATTTCATAATAATGAGTGCCCCCCCCCGTTATTTTATTCCCCCCCCCGTTATCCTATGTGCTGCCCATGATTTTGATCAATTTTTGTTTATTCGATAAAAAATTTCATTTACATTATTTCGGGCTGAAATTAATTTTCCTAGGGCAGTTTTCGACGCTTTATCGAATGACGTTTTCAAAATACCGAAAATTTCGAAAATTTCGAAAATTTGACTTTCCCCCCGTTATCCTATGTGCTGCCCATAGATTTTCCTCAATTTTTGTTTATTCAATAAAAAATTTCTATTACATTATTTCGGGCTGAAATTAATTCTCTTAGTATATTTTTGATGCTCTATCGAATGGCACTCGCAAAATCCCTCAGTAATTGCAAATTTCATAATAATGAGTGCCCCCCGTTATTTTATTCCCCCCCCCTTACCCTATGTGTACCTCGAAGCCCTATCCCTTCTATCTTACGAAACGCTAAATGCTCATTGTTCCAGAAATTCTAGCTCCTTATTCAGGCCGATGCTGAGACGAGCACGACCGACGATCCAGTCGAAGGTACACATAGGATAACGGGGGAAATAACGGGGGGGCACTCAAACTTTTTATATGATAAAAGTATTTTTAAATATGCTTTTTTCGGGCTGTAAAAAAAACTCTTAGTATATTTTTCGGTCCTCTATCGAATGGCATTTTCAAAATATCGAAAATATTCAAAACGCCGAAAAATTCCCCCCCCCTGTTATCCTATGTGCTGCCCATAGTTTTCAAAAATAGTTTTTAGGCTATAAAACTTTTATAATACATTTTTTCGCGTTGTAAAAAAATCTCTTAGTATATTTTTTGATGTTCTATCGATTCGCGTTTTCAAAATATCGAAAATCTCAAAAATTTGGCTTTCCCCCCCCGTTATCCTATGTGCTGCCCATGGATTTTGATCAATTTTTGTTTATTCGATAAAAAATTTTATTTACAATATTTCGCGCTGAAATTAATTTTCCTAGGGCAGTTTTCGACGCTTTATCGAATGACGTTTTCAAAATACCGAAAATTTCGAAAATTTCGAAAATTTGACTTTCCCCTCCCGTTATCCTATGTGCTGCCCATAGATTTTCCTCAATTTTTGTTTATTCAATAAAAAATTTCTATTACATTATTTCGGGCTGAAATTAATTCTCTTAGTATATTTTTCGATGCTCTATCGAATGGCACTCGCAAAATCCCTCAGTAATTGCAAATTTCATAATAATGAGTGCCCCCCGTTATTTTATTCCCCCTTACCCTATGTGTACCTCGAAGCCCTATCCCTTCTATCTTACGAAACGCTAAATGCTCATTGTTCCAGAAATTCTAGCTCCTTATTCAGGCCGATGCTGAGACGAGCACGACCGACATCGACTCGTCGTTGCCGCAGCACGAAGTTGCGCCGGGATGGACCGCCACCTACACACCTCAGCTGGTGGTCGAGGTCCCGAAAGTCGCCTCCAATCCGACGTTGCCGCTCAACGAGATGGTGCCCGGATTGGTACGAAAATTTCGCTCTTTTGCTTCAAATTTGTTTTGCAACTTTCATCTTCGTTCGAAATATAGTAACTCGAAATCGATACTAACGGTAAAAAAGTAAAAAATGCCGTAACGTTTAATCGCATCCTTTTTAGAAAAGCAGCAAAAAGGCGCCCCTGCGATCCGACGATAAGACGATGACCATCAGAGTGTTCGTCATCGCAGAACAGGGCAACCCGGTAGGGAAGACTCTTCAGCGTGAAATTCATCTTCTTCAGGAGTGGCCGCAGGAAGTGTGCCGCGGAATTGAGCGGCTGATTGAAGCCAAGCCCGTCTTCCTCGAGCAGAACGAGATCGAGGACGGCAACAATGGGACTGCCGTTATGATGGTCGTGCAGGTGCCGTGGACCAGTGGAGTGTAGGTTTCAAAAAGACCCCTAGGAACCGACGGCAATATGGAGGGAGCATGCTTTTTTTCACAAAAATTTCTGACTGCGGCGCTTTCGCCCCAAGCTTTGCCAAGACTTAAACATTTTTTCGATCCACCCAAAAAAATGAGGTTCGGCCAGGCAAATAATAGCAAAAACCCTTTTTTAATATTGTCCCGTTTCAGCAGCTTGGCTGAGACGCACGGAATGTTGTGCGCGCTCAAAAGCGAGGTGGGCGGACCGCTGGTGCTGCGCTGCACAGTTGATGGGTACACCACCGCCGCCGAGAAGAACGACGAGAAACAACGGCTCTTTGTAAGTTTTCGCGTAGCATCTGGTCAGGGGGGTGATAGTTGGTCAAAACGCATGAAAAATGACCGCAAAAAAAAAATTTCAAAAATTGGGATTTGAAAACCGAAAAAAAGACCCCTAGGAACCGACGGCAATATGGAGGGAGCATGTATTTTTCATTAAAATTTCTGACTGCGGCGCTTTCGCCCCAAGCTTCGCCAAGAGTTAAACATTTTTCGATCCGTCCAAAAACTGGGGTTCGGCTAGGCAAGAGGGCGTGGGGGAGAGAAGGCGAGCTTAGGTTCAGACTCGGGCTTGGGCTTCGCCTTCGCTCGCGCTCTCTCTCTCTCTCTCTCTCTCTCTCTCTCTCTCTCTCCCTTTCTCATTCTCTGTCACGCCCTCTGCTCGCGTCTCTATTTTCATTAACTCTTTGTTTTAGCGGCCCCTGCGAGCCGAGTGCCCACGTCCTGGGCCGTTGAGGATGAAACAGCAGCCTGGCCGAGACGCACGGCAAGCTCTGCGCACTCAAGAGCGAGGTGGACGGGCCCCTGGTGCTTCGAAGCACGGTCGTTGGCTAGACGACGGCCAGGGAGAAGGCGGACTAGGATCAACTGCGCTTTGTAAGTTTTCGCGTAGCATCTTGTCAGGGGGGTGATAGTTGGTCAAAACGCATGAAAAATGACCGCAAAAAAATCGAAAAATTGGGATTTGAAAACCGAAAACAATGAAAATTCGAATAAATTCTCAACGGAAGCAACAAAATCTCTCATATCTCTACTCTTTTTTTAATTCAGCCGGATTTAGTGGGACCTGTGGAAAATGTGGCACCCGCCCCTGCTAACAGCCCAGTACCATAGCGTGCCATTCGTTTTATTTTTTAATTGTGTTGGATTTAGTGCGCCTTATGTGGATGCCGGCCGCCGATCGCCAAGGATTTGCGCAGGGCAGGCGACTACTCATACTGCAAGCATTGCAGGGATTTTCTGTAAGTTTTCGAACCGGCATACGTATCTATATAAATATGCGGTTCAGGCATCCCAAACACCAGCTGAAGACTTGCATCGGCTCATACGTGTGTCAGGAGCTCCATCGCCTCACAGCTCTCGGAATTGCAACAACGCTGATTGACCGTAGGTTTCCATAGAGATGACCACATTTTTTTTAGGCGGTTGCCATTGGTGCGTTCGCCAGAAGGGGACGGCCATGGGATACTATCAAGAGGTGTTTATGTCTTTTTTGTCAAATCCCAAACTCCGACTTTTACCCAAAAATTTCACGACGAAGCTTGTTTGCAGACGGTCGAGCCGGTGGTGGTCGCCAGCGCTAGCGGATCGCCGGAGGCTGGGCAAGCGAGCAACAACGCCGGCGCCAACATTGTCGCCACAACCAGCAATAGGTGGGAGAGTTTGAGTTGTGAACGCATCGCTGCTAGCTTACCAGTCGAACAGCCTACTACGTGCAATTCTTTCCAGCCCCCTGCCCGTCTTCCGCCCAGACGAGCCGTCGACCAGCGGCTTTTTTTGATGCGACGAGCATGATGATGAAGCAACAATTAAAAAACCCGATAATGGAGCCCTTTCTGTTTGTAAGCATGCTCGTGCACAATGCGAATAAATCATTAACCTCTTTGTACAGAACACAGTCGAATTCCTGAAAAGAAGCAAAACACGAACAGAAAATTTGGTATCGGGCACATACATATGCTTGCAAGATCTTGCAGGTTTTTAAAGCTTATCTCGTGAAATTCACTGCATTTACGCTTGCGTTTCACACCGTTCCGAAACCCTCCGCCGCCACATGCTCCAGTACAATAGGCTACCCATCATTACTTCTAAAATCGTTACTTCTAAAATTTGGTATGCTGCATATTTATGCCCAAAAATACGCTTAGAATTTTAGAAGTAATGATTTTAGAAGTAATGATTTTGATTTGATTGATTGATAGCTCCAAAATTTCTGTGGCTTCGCTTTGCTAACTCGAAAATTTCTGCCCCATATGGGGCAGCAAGAACGAAGCCGACTTCAAATGGCTTCGCTTTGTTAGCTCCAAAATTTCTGCCCCATATGGGGCAGCAAGAACGAAGCCGACTTCAAATGGCTTCGCTTTGTTAGCTCCAAAATTTCTGCCCCATATGGGGCAGCAAGAACGAAGCCGACTTCAAATGGCTTCGCTTTGCTAGCTCCAAAATTTCTGTGGCTTCGCTTTGCTAACTCGAAAATTTCTGCCCCATATGGGGCAGCAAGAACGAAGCCGACTTCAAATGGCTTCGCTTTGCTAGCTCCAAAATTTCTGTGGCTTCGCTTTGCTAACTCGAAAATTTCTGCCCCATATGGGGCAGCAAGAACGAAGCCGACTTCAAATGGCTTCGCTTTGCTAGCTCCAAAATTTCGTGGCTTCGCTTTGCTAACTCGAAAATTTCTGCCCCATATGGGGCAGCAAGAACGAAGCCGACTTCAAATGGCTTCGCTTTGCTAGCTCCAAAATTTCTGTGGCTTCGCTTTGCTAACTCGAAAATTTCTGCCCCATATGGGGCAGCAAGAACGAAGCCGACTTCAAATGGCTTCGCTTTGCTAACTCGAAAATTTCTGCCCCATATGGGGCAGCAAGAACGAAGCCGACTTCAAATGGCTTCGCTTTGCTAGCTCCAAAATTTCTGTGGCTTCGCTTTGCTAACTCGAAAATTTCTGCCCCATATGGGGCAGCAAGAACGAAGCCGACTTCAAATGGCTTCGCTTTGCTAACTCGAAAATTTCTGCCCCATATGGGGCAGCAAGAACGAAGCCGACTTCAAATGGCTTCGCTTTGCTAACTCGAAAATTTCTGCCCCATATGGGGCAGCAAGAACGAAGCCGACTTCAAATGGCTTCGCCTTGCTAGCTCCAAAATTTCTGCCCCATATGGGGCAGCAAGAACGAAGCCGACTTCAAATGGCTTCGCTTTGCTAGCTCCAAAATTTCTGTGGCTTCGCTTTGCTAACTCGAAAATTTCTGCCCCATATGGGGCAGCAAGAACGAAGCCGACTTCAAATGGCTTCGCTTTGCTAACTCGAAAATTTCTGCCCCATATGGGGCAGCAAGAACGAAGCCGACTTCAAATGGCTTCGCTTTGCTAGCTCCAAAATTTCTGTGGCTTCGCTTTGCTAACTCGAAAATTTCTGCCCCATATGGGGCAGCAAGAACGAAGCCGACTTCAAATGGCTTCGCTTTGCTAGCTCCAAAATTTCTGTGGCTTCGCTTTGCTAACTCGAAAATTTCTGCCCCATATGGGGCAGCAAGAACGAAGCCGACTTCAAATGGCTTCGCTTTGCTAGCTCCAAAATTTCTGCCCCATATGGGGCAGCAAGAACGAAGCCGACTTCAAATGGCTTCGCTTTGCTAGCTCCAAAATTTCTGCCCCATATGGGGCAGCAGCAAATCGACTTCAAGTGGCTTCGCTTTGCTAACTCGAAAATTTCTGCCCCATATGGGGCAGCAAGAACGAAGCCGACTTCAAATGGCTTCGCTTTGCTAGCTCCAAAATTTCTGTGGCTTCGCTTTTGCTAACTCGAAAATTTCTGCCCCATATGGGGCAGCAAGAACGAAGCCGACTTCAAATGGCTTCGCTTTGCTAGCTCCAAAATTTCTGCCCCATATGGGGCAGCAAGAACGAAGCCGACTTCAAATGGCTTCGCTTTGCTAGCTCCAAAATTTCTGCCCCATATGGGGCAGCAAGAACGAAGCCGACTTCAAATGGCTTCGCTTTGCTAGCTCCAAAATTTCTGCCCCATATGGGGCAGCAAGAACGAAGCCGACTTCAAATGGCTTCGCTTTGCTAGCTCCAAAATTTCTGCCCCATATGGGGCAGCAAGAACGAAGCCGACTTCAAATGGCTTCGCTTTGCTAGCTCCAAAATTTCTGCCCCATATGGGGCAGCAAGAACGAAGCCGACTTCAAATGGCTTCGCTTTGCTAGCTCCAAAATTTCTGTGGCTTCGCTTTGCTAACTCGAAAATTTCTGCCCCATATGGGGCAGCAAGAACGAAGCCGACTTCAAATGGCTTCGCTTTGCTAGCTCCAAAATTTCTGCCCCATATGGGGCAGCAAGAACGAAGCCGACTTCAAATGGCTTCGCTTTGCTAGCTCCAAAATTTCGTGGCTTCGCTTTGCTAACTCGAAAATTTCTGCCCCATATGGGGCAGCAAGAACGAAGCCGACTTCAAATGGCTTCGCTTTGCTAGCTCCAAAATTTCTGCCCCATATGGGGCAGCAAGAACGAAGCCGACTTCAAATGGCTTCGCTTTGCTAGCTCCAAAATTTCGTGGCTTCGCTTTGCTAACTCGAAAATTTCTGCCCCATATGGGGCAGCAAGAACGAAGCCGACTTCAAATGGCTTCGCTTTGCTAGCTCCAAAATTTCTGCCCCATATGGGGCAGCAAGAACGAAGCCGACTTCAAATGGCTTCGCTTTGCTAGCTCCAAAATTTCTGCCCCATATGGGGCAGCAAGAACGAAGCCGACTTCAAATGGCTTCGCTTTGCTAGCTCCAAAATTTCTGCCCCATATGGGGCAGCAAGAACGAAGCCGACTTCAAATGGCTTCGCTTTGCTAGCTCCAAAATTTCTGCCCCATATGGGGCAGCAAGAACGAAGCCGACTTCAAATGGCTTCGCTTTGCTAGCTCCAAAATTTCTGCCCCATATGGGGCAGCAAGAACGAAGCCGACTTCAAATGGCTTCGCTTTGCTACCAACTTCTGGCTCGCTTTTAGCTCAAAATTTCTGCCCCATATGGGGCAGCAAGAACGAAGCCGACTTCAAATGGCTTCGCTTTGCTAGCTCCAAAATTTCTGCCCCATATGGGGCAGCAAGAACGAAGCCGACTTCAAATGGCTTCGCTTTGCTAGCTCCAAAATTTCTGCCCCATATGGGGCAGCAAGAACGAAGCCGACTTCAAATGGCTTCGCTTTGCTAGCTCCAAAATTTCTGCCCCATATGGGGCAGCAAGAACGAAGCCGACTTCAAATGGCTTCGCTTTGCTAGCTCCAAAATTTCTGCCCCATATGGGGCAGCAAGAACGAAGCCGACTTCAAATGGCTTCGCTTTGCTAGCTCCAAAATTTCTGCCCCATATGGGGCAGCAAGAACGAAGCCGACTTCAAATGGCTTCGCTTTGCTAGCTCCAAAATTTCTGCCCCATATGGGGCAGCAAGAACGAAGCCGACTTCAAATGGCTTCGCTTTGCTAGCTCCAAAATTTCTGCCCCATATGGGGCAGCAAGAACGAAGCCGACTTCAAATGGCTTCGCTTTGCTAGCTCCAAAATTTCTGTGGCTTCGCTTTGCTAACTCGAAAATTTCTGCCCCATATGGGGCAGCAAGAACGAAGCCGACTTCAAATGGCTTCGCTTTGCTAGCTCCAAAATTTCTGCCGGGGTGGCTTGCTTTGCTAACTCGAAAATTTCTGCCCCATATGGGGCAGCAAGAACGAAGCCGACTTCAAATGGCTTCGCTTTGCTAGCTCCAAAATTTCTGCCCCATATGGGGCAGCAAGAACGAAGCCGACTTCAAATGGCTTCGCTTTGCTAGCTCCAAAATTTCTGTGGCTTCGCTTTGCTAACTCGAAAATTTCTGCCCCATATGGGGCAGCAAGAACGAAGCCGACTTCAAATGGCTTCGCTTTGCTAGCTCCAAAATTTCTGCCCCATATGGGGCAGCAAGAACGAAGCCGACTTCAAATGGCTTCGCTTTGCTAGCTCCAAAATTTCTGCCCCATATGGGGCAGCAAGAACGAAGCCGACTTCAAATGGCTTCGCTTTGCTAGCTCCAAAATTTCGCCCCGGGGGGGGGGTGGCTTCGCTTTGCTAACTCGAAAATTTCTGCCCCATATGGGGCAGCAAGAACGAAGCCGACTTCAAATGGCTTCGCTTGCTAGCTCCAAAATTTCGTGGCTTCGCTTTGCTAACTCGAAAATTTCTGCCCCATATGGGGCAGCAAGAACGAAGCCGACTTCAAATGGCTTCGCTTGCTAGCCCAAATTTCTGTGGCTTCGCTTTGCTAACTCGAAAATTTCTGCCCCATATGGGGCAGCAAGAACGAAGCCGACTTCAAATGGCTTCGCTTTGCTAACTCGAAAATTTCTGCCCCATATGGGGCAGCAAGAACGAAGCCGACTTCAAATGGCTTCGCTTTGCTAGCTCCAAAATTTCGTGGCTTCGCTTTGCTAACTCGAAAATTTCTGCCCCATATGGGGCAGCAAGAACGAAGCCGACTTCAAATGGCTTCGCTTTGCTAGCTCCAAAATTTCGTGGTTCGCTTTGCTAACTCGAAAATTTCTGCCCCATATGGGGCAGCAAGAACGAAGCCGACTTCAAATGGCTTCGCTTTGCTAGCTCCAAAATTTCTGTGGCTTCGCTTTGCTAACTCGAAAATTTCTGCCCCATATGGGGCAGCAAGAACGAAGCCGACTTCAAATGGCTTCGCTTTGCTAACTCGAAAATTTCTGCCCCATATGGGGCAGCAAGAACGAAGCCGACTTCAAATGGCTTCGCTTTGCTAGCTCCAAAATTTCGTGGCTTCGCTTTGCTAACTCGAAAATTTCTGCCCCATATGGGGCAGCAAGAACGAAGCCGACTTCAAATGGCTTCGCTTTGCTAGCTCCAAAATTTCTGTGGCTTCGCTTTGCTAACTCGAAAATTTCTGCCCCATATGGGGCAGCAAGAACGAAGCCGACTTCAAATGGCTTCGCTTTGCTAGCTCCAAAATTTCTGTGGTTCGCTTTGCTAACTCGAAAATTTCTGCCCCATATGGGGCAGCAAGAACGAAGCCGACTTCAAATGGCTTCGCTTTGCTAGCTCCAAAATTCGGGTTCGCTTTGCTAACTCGAAAATTTCTGCCCCATATGGGGCAGCAAGAACGAAGCCGACTTCAAATGGCTTCGCTTTGCTAGCTCCAAAATTTCTGCGGGTGGCTTCGCTTTGCTAACTCGAAAATTTCTGCCCCATATGGGGCAGCAAGAACGAAGCCGACTTCAAATGGCTTCGCTTTGCTAGCTCCAAAATTTCTGTGGCTTCGCTTTGCTAACTCGAAAATTTCTGCCCCATATGGGGCAGCAAGAACGAAGCCGACTTCAAATGGCTTCGCTTTGCTAGCTCCAAAATTTCTGCCCCATATGGGGCAGCAAGAACGAAGCCGACTTCAAATGGCTTCGCTTTGCTAACTCGAAAATTTCTGCCCCATATGGGGCAGCAAGAACGAAGCCGACTTCAAATGGCTTCGCTTTGCTAACTCGAAAATTTCTGCCCCATATGGGGCAGCAAGAACGAAGCCGACTTCAAATGGCTTCGCTTTGCTAGCTCCAAAATTTCTGCCCCATATGGGGCAGCAAGAACGAAGCCGACTTCAAATGGCTTCGCTTTGCTAACTCGAAAATTTCTGCCCCATATGGGGCAGCAAGAACGAAGCCGACTTCAAATGGCTTCGCTTTGCTAACTCGAAAATTTCTGCCCCATATGGGGCAGCAAGAACGAAGCCGACTTCAAATGGCTTCGCTTTGCTAACTCGAAAATTTCTGCCCCATATGGGGCAGCAAGAACGAAGCCGACTTCAAATGGCTTCGCTTTGCTAGCTCCAAAATTTCTGTGGCTTCGCTTTGCTAACTCGAAAATTTCTGCCCCATATGGGGCAGCAAGAACGAAGCCGACTTCAAATGGCTTCGCTTTGCTAGCTCCAAAATTTCTGTGGCTTCGCTTTGCTAACTCGAAAATTTCTGCCCCATATGGGGCAGCAAGAACGAAGCCGACTTCAAATGGCTTCGCTTTGCTAACTCGAAAATTTCTGCCCCATATGGGGCAGCAAGAACGAAGCCGACTTCAAATGGCTTCGCTTTGCTAGCTCCAAAATTTCTGTGGCTTCGCTTTGCTAACTCGAAAATTTCTGCCCCATATGGGGCAGCAAGAACGAAGCCGACTTCAAATGGCTTCGCTTTGCTAGCTCCAAAATTTCTGCCCCGGGGGTGGCTTCGCTTTGCTAACTCGAAAATTTCTGCCCCATATGGGGCAGCAAGAACGAAGCCGACTTCAAATGGCTTCGCTTTGCTAGCTCCAAATTCGTGGCTTCGCTTTGCTAACTCGAAAATTTCTGCCCCATATGGGGCAGCAAGAACGAAGCCGACTTCAAATGGCTTCGCTTTGCTAGCCCAAAATTTCTGTGGCTTCGCTTTGCTAACTCGAAAATTTCTGCCCCATATGGGGCAGCAAGAACGAAGCCGACTTCAAATGGCTTCGCTTTGCTAACTCGAAAATTTCTGCCCCATATGGGGCAGCAAGAACGAAGCCGACTTCAAATGGCTTCGCTTTGCTAGCTCCAAAATTTCTGCCCCATATGGGGCAGCAAGAACGAAGCCGACTTCAAATGGCTTCGCTTTGCTAGCTCCAAAATTTCTGCCCCATATGGGGCAGCAAGAACGAAGCCGACTTCAAATGGCTTCGCTTTGCTAACTCCAAAATTTCTGCCCCATATGGGGCAGCAAGAACGAAGCCGACTTCAAATGGCTTCGCTTTGCTAACTCGAAAATTTCTGCCCCATATGGGGCAGCAAGAACGAAGCCGACTTCAAATGGCTTCGCTTTGCTAGCTCCAAAATTTCTGGGTTGCTTTGCTAACTCGAAAATTTCTGCCCCATATGGGGCAGCAAGAACGAAGCCGACTTCAAATGGCTTCGCTTTGCTAGCTCCAAAATTTCTGCCCCATATGGGGCGCAAGAACGAAGCCGACTTCAAATGGCTTCGCTTTGCTAACTCGAAAATTTCTGCCCCATATGGGGCAGCAAGAACGAAGCCGACTTCAAATGGCTTCGCTTTGCTAGCTCCAAAATTTCGTGGCTTCGCTTTGCTAACTCGAAAATTTCTGCCCCATATGGGGCAGCAAGAACGAAGCCGACTTCAAATGGCTTCGCTTTGCTAACTCCAAAATTTCTGCCCCATATGGGGCAGCAAGAACGAAGCCGACTTCAAATGGCTCGCTTTGCAGAATGTGGCTTCGCTTTGCTAACTCGAAAATTTCTGCCCCATATGGGGCAGCAAGAACGAAGCCGACTTCAAATGGCTTCGCTTTGCTAGCTCCAAAATTTCGTGGTTCGCTTTGCTAACTCGAAAATTTCTGCCCCATATGGGGCAGCAAGAACGAAGCCGACTTCAAATGGCTTCGCTTTGCTAGCTCCAAAATTTCGTGGCTTCGCTTTGCTAACTCGAAAATTTCTGCCCCATATGGGGCAGCAAGAACGAAGCCGACTTCAAATGGCTTCGCTTTGCTAACTCGAAAATTTCTGCCCCATATGGGGCAGCAAGAACGAAGCCGACTTCAAATGGCTTCGCTTTGCAGCTCCAAAATTTCGTGGCTTCGCTTTGCTAACTCGAAAATTTCTGCCCCATATGGGGCAGCAAGAACGAAGCCGACTTCAAATGGCTTCGCTTTGCTAGCTCCAAAATTTCTGTGGCTTCGCTTTGCTAACTCGAAAATTTCTGCCCCATATGGGGCAGCAAGAACGAAGCCGACTTCAAATGGCTTCGCTTTGCTAGCCCAAAATTTTGTGGCTTCGCTTTGCTAACTCGAAAATTTCTGCCCCATATGGGGCAGCAAGAACGAAGCCGACTTCAAATGGCTTCGCTTTGCTAACTCGAAAATTTCTGCCCCATATGGGGCAGCAAGAACGAAGCCGACTTCAAATGGCTTCGCTTTGCTAGCTCCAAAATTTCTGTGGCTTCGCTTTGCTAACTCGAAAATTTCTGCCCCATATGGGGCAGCAAGAACGAAGCCGACTTCAAATGGCTTCGCTTTGCTAGCTCCAAAATTTCTGTGGCTTCGCTTTGCTAACTCGAAAATTTCTGCCCCATATGGGGCAGCAAGAACGAAGCCGACTTCAAATGGCTTCGCTTTGCTAGCTCCAAAATTTCTGTGGCTTCGCTTTGCTAACTCGAAAATTTCTGCCCCATATGGGGCAGCAAGAACGAAGCCGACTTCAAATGGCTTCGCTTTGCTAGCTCCAAAATTTCTGTGGCTTCGCTTTGCTAACTCGAAAATTTCTGCCCCATATGGGGCAGCAAGAACGAAGCCGACTTCAAATGGCTTCGCTTTGCTAGCTCCAAAATTTCTGTGGCTTCGCTTTGCTAACTCGAAAATTTCTGCCCCATATGGGGCAGCAAGAACGAAGCCGACTTCAAATGGCTTCGCTTTGCTAGCTCCAAAATTTCGGGTTTTGCTAACTCGAAAATTTCTGCCCCATATGGGGCAGCAAGAACGAAGCCGACTTCAAATGGCTTCGCTTTGCTAGCTCGAAAATTTCTGCCCCATATGGGGCAGCAAGAACGAAGCCGACTTCAAATGGCTTCGCTTTGCTAACTCGAAAATTTCTGCCCCATATGGGGCAGCAAGAACGAAGCCGACTTCAAATGGCTTCGCTTTGCTAGCTCCAAAATTTCTGTGGCTTCGCTTTGCTAACTCGAAAATTTCTGCCCCATATGGGGCAGCAAGAACGAAGCCGACTTCAAATGGCTTCGCTTTGCTAGCTCCAAAATTTCTGTGGCTTCGCTTTGCTAACTCGAAAATTTCTGCCCCATATGGGGCAGCAAGAACGAAGCCGACTTCAAATGGCTTCGCTTTGCTAACTCGAAAATTTCTGCCCCATATGGGGCAGCAAGAACGAAGCCGACTTCAAATGGCTTCGCTTTGCTAACTCGAAAATTTCTGCCCCATATGGGGCAGCAAGAACGAAGCCGACTTCAAATGGCTTCGCTTTGCTAGCTCCAAAATTTCTGTGGCTTCGCTTTGCTAACTCGAAAATTTCTGCCCCATATGGGGCAGCAAGAACGAAGCCGACTTCAAATGGCTTCGCTTTGCTAGCCCAAAATTTCGTGGCTTCGCTTTGCTAACTCGAAAATTTCTGCCCCATATGGGGCAGCAAGAACGAAGCCGACTTCAAATGGCTTCGCTTTGCTAACTCGAAAATTTCTGCCCCATATGGGGCAGCAAGAACGAAGCCGACTTCAAATGGTTTCGCTTTGCTAACTCGAAAATTTCTGCCCCATATGGGGCAGCAAGAACGAAGCCGACTTCAAATGGCTTCGCTTTGCTAGCTCAATGGCTTCGCTTTGCTAACTCGAAAATTTCTGCCCCATATGGGGCAGCAAGAACGAAGCCGACTTCAAATGGCTTCGCTTTGCAGCTCAAAATTTCTGTGGCTTCGCTTTGCTAACTCGAAAATTTCTGCCCCATATGGGGCAGCAAGAACGAAGCCGACTTCAAATGGCTTCGCTTTGCTAGCTCCAAAATTTCTGGGCTTCGCTTTGCTAACTCGAAAATTTCTGCCCCATATGGGGCAGCAAGAACGAAGCCGACTTCAAATGGCTTCGCTTTGCTAGCTCCAAAATTTCTGTGGCTTCGCTTTGCTAACTCGAAAATTTCTGCCCCATATGGGGCAGCAAGAACGAAGCCGACTTCAAATGGCTTCGCTTTGCTAACTCGAAAATTTCTGCCCCATATGGGGCAGCAAGAACGAAGCCGACTTCAAATGGCTTCGCTTTGCTAGCTCGAAAATTTCTGCCCCATATGGGGCAGCAAGAACGAAGCCGACTTCAAATGGCTTCGCTTTGCTGGCCCAAAATTTCTGTGGCTTCGCTTTGCTAACTCGAAAATTTCTGCCCCATATGGGGCAGCAAGAACGAAGCCGACTTCAAATGGCTTCGCTTTGCTAGCTCGAAAATTTCTGCCCCATATGGGGCAGCAAGAACGAAGCCGACTTCAAATGGCTTCGCTTTGCTAACTCGAAAATTTCTGCCCCATATGGGGCAGCAAGAACGAAGCCGACTTCAAATGGCTTCGCTTTGCTAACTCGAAAATTTCTGCCCCATATGGGGCAGCAAGAACGAAGCCGACTTCAAATGGCTTCGCTTTGCTAACTCGAAAATTTCTGCCCCATATGGGGCAGCAAGAACGAAGCCGACTTCAAATGGCTTCGCTTTGCTAGCTCAAATTTCGTGGCTTCGCTTTGCTAACTCGAAAATTTCTGCCCCATATGGGGCAGCAAGAACGAAGCCGACTTCAAATGGCTTCGCTTTGCTAACTCGAAAATTTCTGCCCCATATGGGGCAGCAAGAACGAAGCCGACTTCAAATGGCTTCATTCGCTTTGCTAACTCGAAAATTTCTGCCCCATATGGGGCAGCAAGAACGAAGCCGACTTCAAATGGCTTCGCTTTGCTAGCTCCAAAATTTCGTGGCTTCGCTTTGCTAACTCGAAAATTTCTGCCCCATATGGGGCAGCAAGAACGAAGCCGACTTCAAATGGCTTCGCTTTGCTAGCTCCAAAATTTCTGTGGCTTCGCTTTGCTAACTCGAAAATTTCTGCCCCATATGGGGCAGCAAGAACGAAGCCGACTTCAAATGGCTTCGCTTTGCTAACTCGAAAATTTCTGCCCCATATGGGGCAGCAAGAACGAAGCCGACTTCAAATGGCTTCGCTTTGCTAACTCGAAAATTTCTGCCCCATATGGGGCAGCAAGAACGAAGCCGACTTCAAATGGCTTCGCTTTGCTAGCTCCAAAATTTCGTGGCTTCGCTTTGCTAACTCGAAAATTTCTGCCCCATATGGGGCAGCAAGAACGAAGCCGACTTCAAATGGCTTCGCTTTGCTAACTCGAAAATTTCTGCCCCATATGGGGCAGCAAGAACGAAGCCGACTTCAAATGGCTTCGCTTTGCTAACTCGAAAATTTCTGCCCCATATGGGGCAGCAAGAACGAAGCCGACTTCAAATGGCTTCGCTTTGCTAGCCCCAAAATTTCGTGGCTTCGCTTTGCTAACTCGAAAATTTCTGCCCCATATGGGGCAGCAAGAACGAAGCCGACTTCAAATGGCTTCGCTTTGCTAACTCGAAAATTTCTGCCCCATATGGGGCAGCAAGAACGAAGCCGACTTCAAATGGCTTCGCTTTGCTAACTCGAAAATTTCTGCCCCATATGGGGCAGCAAGAACGAAGCCGACTTCAAATGGCTTCGCTTTGCTAGCTCCAAAATTTCTGTGGCTTCGCTTTGCTAACTCGAAAATTTCTGCCCCATATGGGGCAGCAAGAACGAAGCCGACTTCAAATGGCTTCGCTTTGCTAACTCGAAAATTTCTGCCCCATATGGGGCAGCAAGAACGAAGCCGACTTCAAATGGCTTCGCTTTGCTAACTCGAAAATTTCTGCCCCATATGGGGCAGCAAGAACGAAGCCGACTTCAAATGGCTTCGCTTTGCTAACTCGAAAATTTCTGCCCCATATGGGGCAGCAAGAACGAAGCCGACTTCAAATGGCTTCGCTTTGCTAGCTCGAAAATTTCTGCCCCATATGGGGCAGCAAGAACGAAGCCGACTTCAAATGGCTTCGCTTTGCTAACTCGAAAATTTCTGCCCCATATGGGGCAGCAAGAACGAAGCCGACTTCAAATGGCTTCGCTTTGCTAACTCGAAAATTTCTGCCCCATATGGGGCAGCAAGAACGAAGCCGACTTCAAATGGCTTCGCTTTGCTAACTCGAAAATTTCTGCCCCATATGGGGCAGCAAGAACGAAGCCGACTTCAAATGGCTTCGTTTGTTTTGGCTTCGCTTTGCTAACTCGAAAATTTCTGCCCCATATGGGGCAGCAAGAACGAAGCCGACTTCAAATGGCTTCGCTTTGCTAGCCCAAAATTTCGTGGCTTCGCTTTGCTAACTCGAAAATTTCTGCCCCATATGGGGCAGCAAGAACGAAGCCGACTTCAAATGGCTTCGCTTTGCTAGCTCCAAAATTTCGCCTAGGGGGGTGGCTTCGCTTTGCTAACTCGAAAATTTCTGCCCCATATGGGGCAGCAAGAACGAAGCCGACTTCAAATGGCTTCGCTTTGCTAGCTCCAAAATTTCGTGGCTTCGCTTTGCTAACTCGAAAATTTCTGCCCCATATGGGGCAGCAAGAACGAAGCCGACTTCAAATGGCTTCGCTTTGCTAACTCGAAAATTTCTGCCCCATATGGGGCAGCAAGAACGAAGCCGACTTCAAAGGCCCTGGCTTCGCTTTGCTAACTCGAAAATTTCTGCCCCATATGGGGCAGCAAGAACGAAGCCGACTTCAAATGGCTTCGCTTTGCTAGCTCCAAAATTTCGTGGTTCGCTTTGCTAACTCGAAAATTTCTGCCCCATATGGGGCAGCAAGAACGAAGCCGACTTCAAATGGCTTCGCTTTGCTAACTCGAAAATTTCTGCCCCATATGGGGCAGCAAGAACGAAGCCGACTTCAAATGGCTTCGCTTTGCTAGCTCAAAATTTCGGGCTTCGCTTTGCTAACTCGAAAATTTCTGCCCCATATGGGGCAGCAAGAACGAAGCCGACTTCAAATGGCGGCTTCGCTTTGCTAACTCGAAAATTTCTGCCCCATATGGGGCAGCAAGAACGAAGCCGACTTCAAATGGCTTCGCTTTGCTAGCCCAAATTCTGTGGCTTCGCTTTGCTAACTCGAAAATTTCTGCCCCATATGGGGCAGCAAGAACGAAGCCGACTTCAAATGGCTTCGCTTTGCTAGCTCCAAAATTTCGTGGCTTCGCTTTGCTAACTCGAAAATTTCTGCCCCATATGGGGCAGCAAGAACGAAGCCGACTTCAAATGGCTTCGCTTTGCTAACTCGAAAATTTCTGCCCCATATGGGGCAGCAAGAACGAAGCCGACTTCAAATGGCTTCGCTTTGCTAACTCGAAAATTTCTGCCCCATATGGGGCAGCAAGAACGAAGCCGACTTCAAATGGCTTCGCTTTGCTAACTCGAAAATTTCTGCCCCATATGGGGCAGCAAGAACGAAGCCGACTTCAAATGGCTTCGCTTTGCTAACTCGAAAATTTCTGCCCCATATGGGGCAGCAAGAACGAAGCCGACTTCAAATGGCTTCGCTTTGCTAACTCGAAAATTTCTGCCCCATATGGGGCAGCAAGAACGAAGCCGACTTCAAATGGCTTCGCTTTGCTAACTCGAAAATTTCTGCCCCATATGGGGCAGCAAGAACGAAGCCGACTTCAAATGGCTTCGCTTTGCTAACTCGAAAATTTCTGCCCCATATGGGGCAGCAAGAACGAAGCCGACTTCAAATGGCTTCGCTTTGCTAGCTCCAAAATTTCTGTGGCTTCGCTTTGCTAACTCGAAAATTTCTGCCCCATATGGGGCAGCAAGAACGAAGCCGACTTCAAATGGCTTCGCTTTGCTAGCTCCAAAATTTCTGTGGCTTCGCTTTGCTAACTCGAAAATTTCTGCCCCATATGGGGCAGCAAGAACGAAGCCGACTTCAAATGGCTTCGCTTTGCTAGCTCAAAATTTCTGTGGCTTCGCTTTGCTAACTCGAAAATTTCTGCCCCATATGGGGCAGCAAGAACGAAGCCGACTTCAAATGGCTTCGCTTTGCTAACTCGAAAATTTCTGCCCCATATGGGGCAGCAAGAACGAAGCCGACTTCAAATGGCTTCGCTTTGCTAACTCGAAAATTTCTGCCCCATATGGGGCAGCAAGAACGAAGCCGACTTCAAATGGCTTCGCTTTGCTAGCTCCAAAATTTCTGTGGCTTCGCTTTGCTAACTCGAAAATTTCTGCCCCATATGGGGCAGCAAGAACGAAGCCGACTTCAAATGGCTTCGCTTTGCTAACTCGAAAATTTCTGCCCCATATGGGGCAGCAAGAACGAAGCCGACTTCAAATGGCTTCGCTTTGCTAACTCGAAAATTTCTGCCCCATATGGGGCAGCAAGAACGAAGCCGACTTCAAATGGCTTCGCTTTGCTAACTCGAAAATTTCTGCCCCATATGGGGCAGCAAGAACGAAGCCGACTTCAAATGGCTTCGCTTTGCTAACTCGAAAATTTCTGCCCCATATGGGCAGCAAGAACGAAGCCGACTTCAAATGGCTTCGCTTTGCTAACTCGAAAATTTCTGCCCCATATGGGGCAGCAAGAACGAAGCCGACTTCAAATGGCTTCGCTTCTAGCTCCAAATTTCTGTGGCTTCGCTTTGCTAACTCGAAAATTTCTGCCCCATATGGGGCAGCAAGAACGAAGCCGACTTCAAATGGCTTCGCTTTGCTAACTCGAGAATTTCTGCCCCATATGGGGCAGCAAGAACGAAGCCGACTTCAAATGGCTTCGCTTTGCTAACTCGAAAATTTCTGCCCCATATGGGGCAGCAAGAACGAAGCCGACTTCAAATGGCTTCGCTTTGCTAACTCGAAAATTTCTGCCCCATATGGGGCAGCAAGAACGAAGCCGACTTCAAATGGCTTCGCTTTGCTAACTCGAAAATTTCTGCCCCATATGGGGCAGCAAGAACGAAGCCGACTTCAAATGGCTTCGCTTTGCTAGCTCCAAAATTTCTGTGGCTTCGCTTTGCTAACTCGAAAATTTCTGCCCCATATGGGGCAGCAAGAACGAAGCCGACTTCAAATGGCTTCGCTTTGCTAACTCCGAAAATTTCTGCCCCATATGGGGCAGCAAGAACGAAGCCGACTTCAAATGGCTTCGCTTTGCTAACTCGAAAATTTCTGCCCCATATGGGGCAGCAAGAACGAAGCCGACTTCAAATGGCTTCGCTTTGCTAACTCGAAAATTTCTGCCCCATATGGGGCAGCAAGAACGAAGCCGACTTCAAATGGCTTCGCTTTGCTAACTCGAAAATTTCTGCCCCATATGGGGCAGCAAGAACGAAGCCGACTTCAAATGGCTTCGCTTTGCTAGCTCCGAAAATTTCTGCCCCATATGGGGCAGCAAGAACGAAGCCGACTTCAAATGGCTTCGCTTTGCTAGCCCAAAATTCTGTGGCTTCGCTTTGCTAACTCGAGAATTTCTGCCCCATATGGGGCAGCAAGAACGAAGCCGACTTCAAATGGCTTCGCTTTGCTAACTCGAAAATTTCTGCCCCATATGGGGCAGCAAGAACGAAGCCGACTTCAAATGGCTGCTCCAAAATCTGTGGCTTCGCTTTGCTAACTCGAAAATTTCTGCCCCATATGGGGCAGCAAGAACGAAGCCGACTTCAAATGGCTTCGCTTTGCCCAAAATTTCTGGCTTCGCTTTGCTAACTCGAAAATTTCTGCCCCATATGGGGCAGCAAGAACGAAGCCGACTTCAAATGGCTTCGCTTTGCTAACTCGAAAATTTCTGCCCCATATGGGGCAGCAAGAACGAAGCCGACTTCAAATGGCTTCGCTTTGCTAGCTCCAAAATTTCTGCCCCATATGGGGCAGCAAGAACGAAGCCGACTTCAAATGGCTTCGCTTTGCTAGCTCCAAAATTTCGCCGGGTGGCTTCGCTTTGCTAACTCGAAAATTTCTGCCCCATATGGGGCAGCAAGAACGAAGCCGACTTCAAATGGCTTCGCTTTGCTAGCTCCAAAATTTCTGTGGTTCGCTTTGTAACTCGAAAATTTCTGCCCCATATGGGGCAGCAAGAACGAAGCCGACTTCAAATGGCTTCGCTTTGCTAACTCGAAAATTTCTGCCCCATATGGGGCAGCAAGAACGAAGCCGACTTCAAATGGCTTCGCTTTGCTAGCTCCAAAATTTCTGTGGCTTCGCTTTGCTAACTCGAAAATTTCTGCCCCATATGGGGCAGCAAGAACGAAGCCGACTTCAAATGGCTTCGCTTTGCTAACTCGAAAATTTCTGCCCCATATGGGGCAGCAAGAACGAAGCCGACTTCAAATGGCTTCGCTTTGCTAGCTCCAAAATTTCTGTGGTTTCGCTTTGCTAACTCGAAAATTTCTGCCCCATATGGGGCAGCAAGAACGAAGCCGACTTCAAATGGCTTCGCTTTGCTGCCAAAATTTCTGTGGTTCGCTTTGCTAACTCGAAAATTTCTGCCCCATATGGGGCAGCAAGAACGAAGCCGACTTCAAATGGCTTCGCTTTGCTAACTCGAAAATTTCTGCCCCATATGGGGCAGCAAGAACGAAGCCGACTTCAAATGGCTTCGCTTTGCTAGCTCGAAAATTTCTGCCCCATATGGGGCAGCAAGAACGAAGCCGACTTCAAATGGCTTCGCTTTGCTAGCTCCAAAATTTCTGTGGTTTCGCTTTGCTAACTCGAAAATTTCTGCCCCATATGGGGCAGCAAGAACGAAGCCGACTTCAAATGGCTTCGCTTTGCTAGCTCCAAAATTTCTGTGGCTTCGCTTTGCTAACTCGAAAATTTCTGCCCCATATGGGGCAGCAAGAACGAAGCCGACTTCAAATGGCTTCGCTTTGCTAACTCGAAAATTTCTGCCCCATATGGGGCAGCAAGAACGAAGCCGACTTCAAATGGCTTCGCTTTGCTAACTCGAAAATTTCTGCCCCATATGGGGCAGCAAAAACGAAACCGACTTCAAATGGCTTCGCTTTGCTAGCTCCAAAATTTCTGTGGCTTCGCTTTGCTAACTCGAAAATTTCTGCCCCATATGGGGCAGCAAGAACGAAGCCGACTTCAAATGGCTTCGCTTTGTTAGCTCCAAAATTTCTGCCCCATATGGGGCAGCAAGAAGGAAGCCGACTTCAAATGGCTTCGCTTTGCTAACTCGAAAATTTCTGCCCCATATGGGGCAGCAAAAACGAAACCGACTTCAAATGGCTTCGCTTTGCTAGCTCCTGTCACCGCATCGGTGATCACACAACACCAAATGGAATCGGTTCCCACCATGAAAGCTATAAAACGCCAACACGACCCCGCTCCACGGAATAATGATGGGACGACAGTATAAAGGCAAAACGATGTGAAATAAAGCAAGAGACCAACATTTCCTAAACCCTGAAATTGCACACTGAATTCCTAAACTGCATTTAACACAACAATTGGCGACCACGATCGAAACGACTTCATCTTCTGCAAAAATAAGTTGAACTTTCTATCTTCGGATCTCTCCAGTCAAAATACGTTCTACACAATATTTTGCTTTCTGCCTTTTCGCCCTTTTTTCCATCACGAGGCGGTCATCAACCAGCCTCGGCTCCAACAAAGATATGTCGTCCTCCAATTTGCAACGACAATTAAGCAAGGTGATCAATCTGGCCAACAAGGAGATGATACGACTAGACACAACTATCCAGGAAATCAAAAAACCTGGGGAAACGGGGTTTTGGGATCTGAAAGCCCAGATAAGCAGCCTACAAATCCATCATGCCACACTCTCACAATTCAGCCTGAGAATCAACAGTTATCTTGGTGACTGGGCTAAACTGATTGATGCGGCAAATGAAACATCTCGACCACAGCTGGAAGCGTCGCTCGAAACGTTTCACACGAACAAGGACCCCATGCAAGTCCTTGAACGTATTGAAGAAAACTGGTCAAAAATTGAACAACTACAAGCACGACTACAAGTTGAGTTTGACTCCTACCAAAGCCAACCAACAGGATCTCTCCGTCGCACCACACCAACTCCAGCCACCTCCCCGTCTCGTCCAGCCACACCAACTTCAGCTCTGCCCACAGCTACCGAAACTCCTCCGGCTACTATCTACGTCCAACAAAACCCCAACCCGAGCGAAATTGCGAAATTCGACGGCAACTATCTCCAATGGCCAGCCTTCAACGAATCGATCCACAACATTCTGGATCCAGCACCCATCCCCTTACAACAGAAATTTTCTTGGCTTCTCAAAGCCACCAGCGGAAGACCAAAATTAGCCCTGGACACCTTGCCCATCGAAGCAGCCTCCTACCAAAAGGGACTTCAACTTCTTCGACAAGAATATGATCGTCCAGCTATCCTTGCCGACTGTTTCCGCGACCAAATCCTTCAGTCAAAAGCAGCTCATTCTCCAACCACCGAGCCCAGAACGGATGACTACATAGCTCTCGTTCACTCCCTACAAGCTCTACTACATCGCCTCCAACAATACGACCAAACAGCTGAAAACTCGCCCATCTACACTCAAATCATCAAGCGCAAATTTCCGAAACGGCTCATCGCTAAACTGACAAATGCGACAACCGCCAACTCATTGCTCGACTCACTGAAGCAACTCCTTCTCGCCGAAAAGGACCTCAACCTACTACACAATGCCGACGGAGCAGCCCATCAGCGCATCAAACATGGGTTCAACGCTCCCGTACATCACTCCCCTCGATCCAACAATTGGACATCTCATCACAACTCCCAATCTGGGACCTCTGGAGCAGCTCGACATCGAAAACTCTGTCCTCTCTGCCCACCGAACCAATCACCAGCCCATACCATTTGGAATTGTCCACTCGACCCAAGACAACGCAACGAAGCCGCCAAACAGAAAAAGCTCTGCAAAAATTGCTGCTACGACTCACACAACACCTGGGAGTGTCCTTCATCATTCAAGTGCAAAACTTGCCAACGCCCACATCACACGGCCCTCCACATCGACTTCGCTACCGCGCCTTCAGCTCCTTCTCAACCAAGGCCGATCCGCCCAGATCAAGCTCCCAGGTCTCAGCATTTCACCCCATCCGCGGTGAATCATCAACAATCGCGTCCCCGACACGCACCCAACAATCAGCCAACTCCCAGGGTTCCTTTCATCCCTGCACATCAACCATCTCACACCACCAATGCAATCCAAATAGCTGCCAATTCACCAATGCCGACGGCCTCTCCTACCGCCGTCCCCAAGCAATCCATCGTTGCAATGCTCGACATGGAGGTCGCGAACCCTACACTACCCGACCACAGCATGAAAACGCCCTCACTGCTTGACTCCTGCAGCAGTCTCAGCTACATCGCCACGAGCTTGGTCCAACGACTTCTTCTCATTCCAGCTCGACTCGAACAGTACTCGGTGTCACGTTTTCTCGACCCGGGGAGCAAAACACTAAACGTGGGCATACACAGCATCCTCATCTACGACAAGGAACACGGCTATATCTGCGTCCAGGTCCACTCTGTCCCCTCCATCCTCGAGAAAGTCAAATCCCTTTCCGATCCGACGGCAGCCAACCTCTCCCGCATCCCGGCGCATCTATTCGATCACCAAGAACCCGAACTACTACTCGGCGCACCCCACATGTGGCGCATTTTGGGTTTTACACCCACCAAATCCGGTCTATTCAAAATCACTACCAAATTCGGCGACTTCCTCACTGGCGAAGCACCGCTCCTTACTACCACTGACTGTCCCGACTTCTCCCCTCTTCCACTCCACTCAACCAACCTTGCGATCGCCCATCCAGTTCCCGACGACATCACCGATCCGCTACCCGATCCTCCAGACCAGGCCAACACCGCGGATGCCGATATCCCCGCTATGCTTGACCGTCTCTATAACATGGAGGAAGCAGCGATCCATTCCCAAGAAGAAGACGACAGTATCCTCGAGGCCATCCAAGAAAACATCACCCGGGACAGCAACGGCCGCTACACCGTCAAATGGCCACGAAAAACGACCAAGGACTACCTCAGTAACACATTCCCTTTGTGTTATCGTCGTCTTCAACACTGCGTCAAGAAACTCCAAGCTACACCGGGACTCCTCGATCAGTACAACGACGTCTTTTGCCAATACCTCGAAAAAGGGTATCTTGAAGAAGCCGCCCCAACCACCTCTCCTCTACTTTTTTATATGCCGCATCATGCTGTCATCAAAATGAGCTCGGCCACGACAAAGATTCGTCTTGTCTATGATGCGAGTGCCCGTTCCGCTGATGGCGGCATCTCCCTCAACTCCAGTCTACATCGGGGACCCAATCTTCTTTCGAATTTGAGCGGCATCATCTGTCGCGCTCGAAACCCCGGATTTCTTGTGACCAGCGATATGCAAGAAGCGTATTTACGCATCGGACTAGCCGAGCCTGATCGAGACAGCAACAGAATCCTTTGGCTTAAAGACCTGAGCAAGCCCGTCTCACTGGACAACCTCCGTGAATTGCGATTCACCTGCACTCCTTTCGGAGTCGTGGCCTCTGCCCTTTTGCTAGCCGCTGTGATCGACTATCACCTACGGCACAGCAATCATCCGCTGGCCGAACGCATTCGACGAGGACTCTATGTCGACAACAGCACGACGGTCGCAAAAAATCTCGACGAGGCCAAACAATTCTACTTTGAGTCGAAAGAACTCTTCCGGACCGCCGGATTCAATCTCCGAGCATGGCACAGCACCAACCCCGAATTTATGGATTTTCTCCGCAGCCAAGATGAGCATATCACGGACAACTACAACTCTTTCTTCGGCATCCCACATGACCCGCAGAATGACACTTTCTCCATCGAGGTGCCAAGTCCCGACTTTTCCAATACCAATCCACCAACTAAACGCAACACCCTTCAATGGCTTCACCGCTGGTACGATCCACTCGGACTCATTTCGCCCGTTCTTCTCCCCATCAAGCAACTCCTTCGGCGGACAACCAGCCAAGCTGCAGCTCAAAGCTGGGATGCCCCACTGAGCCCCGCAGATTGCGAAGAATGGCTCCAACTAGCGACCAAATTCGCCGACTTCCACTTCACCGTGCCGCGAGCGTACGGCACCCAAATCAATCGGCCGTCTCTCCATCTCTTTGCCGACGCGAGCAATGTGAGCTACGGCGCCTGCGCCTATTTAGCCTTCACAGATGACTCCGGACAACCCCAAGCGACCTTGATCATGAGCCGCTCGAAACTCGCTCCCAAAGGCAACCCGACTATGCCTCGACTTGAACTCCTTGCCATCGAACTGGCCAAGCGACTACTACATTTCCTCATCCGTGAAATGGATATGGACTTCCAGGATTATTTCATCTACAGCGATTCACTCATTGCCCTTTCTTGGATCAAATCAACGAAACAGCAGCCCAAATTTGTGCGTACCCGTGTTGATCGTATCCGAGATGTCCCGCCCAACACTACTTTTCTCCACGTCGACACTGAACACAATCCCGCCGATCACACCACTCGAGGTGTCAATCCGGATGACTTTGCCAATCTCCGCAACTGGGCCCACGGAGCTCCCTTCCTCACGGATCTCTCCTTCAACTACCAGCCAAAATTCAGCCTGAAAGCTAGTCAAATTGACCATGAGCCCGCCGACGACTCCAACGAAGACACGAGAAACCCCGATATCATCACTCTAGCTGCACAAGCCCAGCCCATCGAACCTCTGCACCAGAGTGCCATCAAGTTCAACAACTACTCCAGCTACAACAAGCTCCTCCGGATCGTTCTTTTGGTTCTCACCTTTCTCTACAATGCCTCCCGACAAGGCCGACCAAAACCAACCACGACGATGGCTGAACTTCTGATTCTCCTCCAAGCTCAAGCCGAAGCTCCCCCTTCCGACGGGGAACGACAACGGCACCGGATCTTTACCGACGAATCTGGACTCCTTCGATGTCACACTCGGATCGACTCCGAACACCTGGATCCCCGACTACGACACCCCATCTATCTCTCCCGCGAACATCCCGTGACCCAGCTCATCATCCTCGACATCCACACTCGGAATCAACATGCTGGGACCACCCACATTCTCGCCCAGATCAGGCAACGTTTCTGGATCCCAAGATGCCGCGCCACCGTCAAGAAACTCATCCATCATCGATGCATCCCTTGTCGTAAAGCTCACAGCCGACCCTATCTACTCCCGCCTCTCAGCGAACTACCAGCCCTCCGCCTCACCGCGGACCGCCCTTTTCGGCACACCGGATGCGATCTGGCCGGACCCTTCAAGCTTCGCAACACCCCAGAACAACCCGACAAAGCATGGATCGTCCTCTTCACCTGCAGCTACTGCCGCGCCATATCATTGGCCGTCACGACTTCCTTATCGTCGGAAGCCTTTCTGCACATTCTTCGTCGATTCATCAGCCAACGAGGACGACCGGACACCCTCGTCACCGACAACGCCACCAATTTCACTGGCCTCGGGAAGCTCATCAACTCCAACGCCCAATTCGGGATCCAATGGAAATTCATTCCCCCACGAAGCCCATGGAAAGGCGGCTGGTGGGAACGCCTCATCGGCTTGACCAAGCACAGCCTACTCCGCACCCTCGACAAGCAACTCCCCGACCTCGAATCATTTCGAACCGTTGTTGCTGAAGCCGAAGCCATCATCAACTCCAGGCCACTGACTTCAATCCCTGCCGATGCCGACTTTGTACCGCTCCGACCCATCGACTTGCTCTCGCCAGGACGACCCAACCTTGCAGCACCTATCTCCTCCTTGGACACTACCGCTCTTGACGATGATGACCCCGACGATCCCACCTATGAAGCAGAAGGCCCAACTCTCCAACAATCTCTACTCGCCACTTGGCATGGTTCCAATCGCGCTACCGACGCCTTCAAACAACTCTGGACCCAAGAATACCTGCAACAGCTACGCGAACGCAACCAGCTTTTCCACAAGCAGCAGAAAACCAGCTCCACACAGCCAACTCCCGGAAAAATTGTGCTCATCGAAGAGCCTGGCAAACCCAAAGTCGATTGGTCACTAGCACAAATCATCCGCCTCAGCCACCCGATTGCTGGGCTCCCATCTTGTGCTGAACTCCAGACCAGTAAGGGTAAACTGACCCGACCTCTGTCCTTGCTCTACGACCTCGAAATTAGCGGACCCGCTCCCGAACCCAATCAGACTGAGCCCGAGCAACCCGAACCAGGAACATCCCTTCCCGCTCTTCGTCAACAGCCTCAGCGTCATACTCGGAACAAACAACCACAGTATCTCTTCTTCGCCACGATTATTTGTCTCCTCTGTCCCATCACGGCGGACACGCTCTCCACACCGATTCCGATCGACTGGAAATGCAATTCCACCAGCAAGCTTCCTCCCATTTTCCGACCTTGGTGCTCCGGCCTACGCGATGGTCGCCCTGAAGCTATCTACCGGGACACCACTGGCCGTCCCTGTTGGTCCTGGAACTGCCAACCTCTACCCAATGTCAGTTGGCCCACCAATACCAAGAACTACTACGTCTCCGGCCCCTATCTTGACTGGGCCCACAACCACAGTGACCTCATCGACGACCTGTGCATCGACGACGACCCGATCCGTTGCAGCTGGGAACCTCACCCGGACTGCAATCCACACCCGATCCAACGCCGATGCTACATAATCGAATTCCTCAACGAAAAGCTGTGCCGCTGGTCATCCACCTCACACGCACCACTTCTTTCCGAAGAGCATCCCGAGATCCAAACCTACCAATGCCTCGATGAGGGCACCACCATCTACGATGACGACACCAACGGACCTCCCTCATATTGCCAAAGCCCCAACGTCACATGCGACCCCTACAGTCACCGTTTCTGCTACCGCACCTCCGGCCGAATGGAATTTCTCCTACTCTCCAATCTGAAAATCCCCTTGGAAGCGCACAACACCCAAGACTGCGAATTTTATGGATACAATCCGGCCTCGAAAAATCCCGGCCGACATGCGTCCTTCTCCTGCAACGAAATCTACATCGAGATCCTGCTCCCGTTCAGCACCAGCCAAACCCGGCTCCGACATTGTCTCCCCTCCCACAACTGCACCTATCTCGAAGTCGAGTCATCTAACGACCCAATCACTTTGCGAATTCCGATCTTCGACAAGCCGATCTACAACAGGTTCACAACAGCCCTATCACTCTGGCAGAACACCATCCTGATCCGACATCGCAACGTCAGCTGTCCAATCCCGCTCTGTTCTACCACGATCAGCTGCACCTTTTGTTCTCTTTATGGACAACAACTGTACCATTGTACCCACACCATCGCGATCAGCAGCCTGACCATCAGCCTCGGCCTAACGTTGGCGATCATCTGCTATCTTCTCAAGAAAACAATCTTCCCGACGACAAGCCTTTTCGCCCTCTGGCAAAATATCCGGACTCGATTAGCCAGGACCGCGCCAATCACCACATCTCTGCCACTTGCAACCGGGATTCCACCTCCAGATCCTCCAACCTCTCCACCTACGACTCTGGACACGACATCAAATCCAAGAAGCCGACGACCCCGACATCGTAAACGTCTGCGACGAACACACGACGACCAGTCTACCCATTCTACTCCACTTCCCTCGGACATCCCCAATCAAGCCACTGCTGCCAACGCACCAGATCCGCCTCACCACCACACTGCACCTCCACAACTTCGATATCAGAAGAAACCCCTGCCTGTCAAGAAACCTATCAGCAGCAAGGCCATTCTTCTCGCCATCTTCGCCATGCTAACTAACATCCAAGCCTGCAGCAACATAGCCAGCCTTTCCGGACACAACCTTCATTGCAGTGTCGACAGTCAAGGAACGAAGAAGTGTGCTATCAGCAGCGAGCACCTATTAATTCTTCCTTCCACCCGACAGCAAACCTGCCTCGAACTCAACGGCCTGCTTCAGAACAACAGCCACCCACTTGGACAACTCCACGTCCAATATCTCCCCCTACAATTTCGCTGCCAACCTAAAACAATCTTCTTCACAAGACAGCACACTTTTGAAACTGCTTCTTCTCGGCGATGCAAGGGCGCCGGCCCATGCGAAGACAACTACTGCGAAAAGGTCGACATACACGACCGTATCACCGAATTTGACAGCACCGTCAACAACTACCCCGGCTACAGCTACTGCATCCCAGCCAGCCCCGGTTTCTCAGCCGGATGTGTACTCTTCACGGAGAGCGGTTGTATGTTCTACCGACTACATGCCCGACCACTTCATACCACCATCTATCAAGCCTTCGATTGCACTGCCTATACACCACTACTCCGCGTCAGTGCCACTTTCCTTGACAGCAATGGACTATCTACCAACTACTCCGCGCTCGAGTTGTCTCCCGGTATCCCAACCCAGCTGTCTGACCATATCCGTATGACCCTCGGCGCCATCAGCGTTCCACCATCTCCACTGCTCGCTTCCACCTTCCTCAAAAGACTGACGGATCAGAAAATCACTCGACATCCACAACACTTCAATCCCCCTAACCCGGGCACCATCTCACAGCTAATCTGTCCGAGCGCCAAAGATGCCGAACTCTTCAACTGTAGTTTTTCCCAAACGACATGCCAGTGCCACCCTGGTGAGGACCACGTTCGTTGTGATTGTCCTACAGTCAACCTCGACCTCTACTTCGATCACCCGGAACACCAACTTCCACTCACAACGGAACAGTACACCTTCACCGCCAACTCCATTACGAACGACCTCCTTATCGAGATGTCTACCGGAACTGTCACCCAGATTATGATTGAAATCATCAACGCTAGCGCCACCGTCACCAGCTCTTCTGCCATCTGTGACTTCAACATCTCGGAATTTCACGGATGCATCAATTGCGACAGCGGCGCTAACGCCTACTACTCCTGCAAAACGGATTTTGGAACCACCACCGCTTCCCTTGAGTGCCTTCAACGCACCTGGCCGATTGAATGCACCTACCAAGGAATCAGCAACTTCCTCACCATATCTCAACCCTCGTCCACCATCAACACCTCCTGTGCCCTTCACTGCAACGGAATCACCAAATCTATCCCTATCACCGGCAACCTGACCCACCTTCCGCCCATCGCTCTTCAAGTAGCTCGCACCAACTACGTCAGCGCACTGACGGAATCCGAAGGCCTCTCTCTAACCGGAATATGGGATTCCATTACATCTGGCCTCTTCTCCAATCTACGAATCCTTCTCTGCAGTCTCGCAGTCATCGCCAGTATCCTCCTTCTCTGTTGCTGCTATCTACAAGGTTGCAGCTCTCTACTTCCTCATCGATTTATCGCCGCCCGGGGAGGGCCGTCACCGACGACGGATACAAACTGCCGCCCGGCGGAGTGTCACCGCATCGGTGATCACACAACACCAAATGGAATCGGTTCCCACCATGAAAGCTATAAAACGCCAACACGACCCCGCTCCACGGAATAATGATGAGACGACAGTATAAAGGCAAAACGATGTGAAATAAAGCAAGAGACCAACATTTCCTAAACCCTGAAATTGCACACTGAATTCCTAAACTGCATTTATCACAACTCAACGGCTCCGACCCATCGACTTGCTCTCGCCAGGACGACCCAACCTTGCAGCCCCTATCTCCTCCTTGGACACTACCGCTCTTGACGATGATGACCCCGACGATCCCACCTATGAAGCAGAAGGCCCCACTCTCCAACAATCTCTACTCGCCACTTGGCATGGTTCTAATCGCGCTACCGACGCCTTCAAACAACTCTGGACCCAAGAATACCTGCAACAGCTACGCGAACGCAACCAGCTTTTCCACAAGCAACAGAAAACCAGCTCCACACAGCCAACTCCCGGAAAAATTGTGCTCATCGAAGAGCCTGGCAAACCCAAAGTCGATTGGTCACTAGCGCAAATCATCCGCCTCAGCCACCCGATTGCTGGGCTCCCATCTTGTGCTGAACTCCAGACCAGTAAGGGTAAACTGACCCGACCTCTGTCCTTGCTCTACGACCTCGAAATTAGCGGACCCGCTCCCGAACCCAATCAGACTGAGTCCGAGCAACCCGAACCAGGAACATCCCTTCCCGCTCTTCGTCAACAGCCTCAGCGTCATACTCGGAACAAGCAACCACAGTATCTCTTCTTCGCCACGATTATTTGTCTCCTCTGTCCCATCATGGCGGACACGCCCTCCACACCGATTCCGATCGACTGGAAATGCAATTCCACCAGCAAGCTTCCTCCCATTTTCCGACCTTGGTGCTCCGGCCTACGCGATGGTCGCCCTGAAGCTATTTACCGGGACACCACTGGCCGTCCCTGTTGGTCCTGGAACTGCCAACCTCTACCCAATGTCAGTTGGCCCACCAATACCAAGAACTACTACGTCTCCGGCCCCTATCTTGACTGGGCCCACAACCACAGTGACCTCATCGACGACCTGTGCATCGACGACGACCCGATCCGTTGCAGCTGGGAACCTCACCCGGACTGCAATCCACACCCGATCCAACGCCGATGCTACATAATCGAATTCCTCAACGAAAAGCTATGCCGCTGGTCATCCACCTCACACGCACCACTTCTTTCCGAAGAGCATCCCGAGATCCAAACCTACCAATGCCTCGATGAGGGCACCACCATCTACGATGACGACACCAACGGACCTCCCTCATATTGCCAAAGCCCCAACGTCACATGCGACCCCTACAGTCACCGTTTCTGCTACCGCACCTCCGGCCGAATGGAATTTCTCCTACTCTCCAATCTGAAAATCCCCTTGGAAGCGCACAACACCCAAGACTGCGAATTTTATGGATACAATCCGGCCTCGAAAAATCCCGGCCGACATGCGTCCTTCTCCTGCAACGAAATCTACATCGAGATCCTGCTCCCGTTCAGCACCAGCCAAACCCGGCTCCGACATTGTCTCCCCTCCCACAACTGCACCTATCTCGAGGTCGAGTCATCTAACGACCCAATCACTTTGCGAATTCCGATCTTCGACAAGCCGATCTACAACAGGTTCACAACAGCCCTATCACTCTGGCAGAACACCATCCTGATCCGACATCGCAACGTCAGCTGTCCCATCCCGCTCTGTTCTACCAAGATCAGCTGCACCTTTTGTTCTCGTTATGGACAACAACTGTACCATTGTACCCACACCATCGCGATCAGCAGCCTGACCATCAGCCTCGGCCTAACGTTGGCGATCATCTGCTATCTTCTCAAGAAAACAATCTTCCCGACGACAAGCCTTTTCGCCCTCTGGCAAAATATCCGGACTCGATTCGCCAGGACCGCGCCAATCACCTCATCTCTGCCACTTGCAACCGGGATTCCACCTCCAGATCCTCCAAACTCTCCACCTACGACTCTGGACACGACATCAAATCCAAGAAGCCGACGACCCCGACATCGTAAACGTCTGCGACGAACACACGACGACCAGTCTACCCATTCTACTCCACTTCCCTCGGACATCCCCAATCAAGCCACTGCTGCCAACGCACCAGATCCGCCTCACCACCACACTGCACCTCCACAACTTCGATATCAGAAGAAACCCCTGCCTGTCAAGAAACCTATCAGCAGCAAGGCCATTCTTCTCGCCATCTTCGCCATGCTAACTAACATCCGCTCCGACCCATCTGTGGCTTCGCTTTGCTAACTCGAAAATTTCTGCCCCATATGGGGCAGCAAGAACGAAGCCGACTTCAAATGGCTTCGCTTTGCTAGCTCCAAAATTTCTGTGGTTTCGCTTTGCTAACTCGAAAATTTCTGCCCCATATGGGGCAGCAAGAACGAAGCCGACTTCAAATGGCTTCGCTTTGCTAGCTCCAAAATTTCTGTGGTTTCGCTTTGCTAACTCGAAAATTTCTGCCCCATATGGGGCAGCAAGAACGAAGCCGACTTCAAATGGCTTCGCTTTGTTAGCTCCAAAATTTCTGCCCCATATGGGGCAGCAAGAACGAAGCCGACTTCAAATGGCTTCGCTTTGCTAACTCGAAAATTTCTGCCCCATATGGGGCAGCAAGAACGAAGCCGACTTCAAATGGCTTCGCTTTGCTAACTCGAAAATTTCTGCCCCATATGGGGCAGCAAGAACGAAGCCGACTTCAAATGGCTTCGCTTTGCTAACTCGAAAATTTCTGCCCCATATGGGGCAGCAAGAACGAAACCGACTTCAAATGGCTTCGCTTTGCTAGCTCCAAAATTTCTGTGGCTTCGCTTTGCTAACTCGAAAATTTCTGCCCCATATGGTGCAGCAAGAACGACGCCGACTTCAAATGGCTTCGCGTTGCTAACCCGAAAATTTCTGCCCCATATGGGGCAGCAAGAACGAAGCCGACTTCAAATGGCTTCGCTTTGCTAACTCGAAAATTTCTGCCCCATATGGGGCAGCAAGAACGAAGCCGACTTCAAATGGCTTCGCTTTGCTAGCTCCAAAATTTCTGCCCCATATGGGGCAGCAAGAACGAAGCCGACTTCAAATGGCTTCGCTTTGCTAACTCGAGAATTTCTGCCCCATATGGGGCAGCAAGAACGAAGCCGACTTCAAATGGCTTCGCTTTGCTAACTCGAAAATTTCTGCCCCATATGGGGCAGCAAGAACGAAGCCGACTTCAAATGGCTTCGCTTTGCTAACTCGAAAATTTCTGCCCCATATGGGGCAGCAAGAACGAAGCCGACTTCAAATGGCTTCGCTTTGCTAACTCGAAAATTTCTGCCCCATATGGGGCAGCAAGAACGAAGCCGACTTCAAATGGCTTCGCTTTGCTAACTCCAAAATTTCTGTGGCTTCGCTTTGCTAACTCGAAAATTTCTGCCCCATATGGGGCAGCAAGAACGAAGCCGACTTCAAATGGCTTCGCTTTGCTAGCTCCAAAATTTCTGTGGTTTCGCTTTGCTAACTCGAAAATTTCTGCCCCATATGGGGCAGCAAGAACGAAGCCGACTTCAAATGGCTTCGCTTTGCTAACTCGAAAATTTCTGCCCCATATGGGGCAGCAAGAACGAAGCCGACTTCAAATGGCTTCGCTTTGCTAACTCGAAAATTTCTGCCCCATATGGGGCAGCAAGAACGAAGCCGACTTCAAATGGCTTCGCTTTGCTAACTCGAAAATTTCTGCCCCATATGGGGCAGCAAGAACGAAGCCGACTTCAAATGGCTTCGCTTTGCTAACTCGAAAATTTCTGCCCCATATGGGGCAGCAAGAACGAAGCCGACTTCAAATGGCTTCGCTTTGCTAACTCGAAAATTTCTGCCCCATATGGGGCAGCAAGAACGAAGCCGACTTCAAATGGCTTCGCTTTGCTAACTCGAAAATTTCTGCCCCATATGGGGCAGCAAGAACGAAGCCGACTTCAAAGCTCGCTTTGCGGCCCAAAATTCGTGGCTTCGCTTTGCTAACTCGAAAATTTCTGCCCCATATGGGGCAGCAAGAACGAAGCCGACTTCAAATGGCTTCGCTTTGCTGCCCAAAATTTCTGTGGCTTCGCTTTGCTAACTCGAAAATTTCTGCCCCATATGGGGCAGCAAGAACGAAGCCGACTTCAAATGGCTTCGCTTTGCTAACTCGAAAATTTCTGCCCCATATGGGGCAGCAAGAACGAAGCCGACTTCAAATGGCTTCGCTTGCGTAAAATTTCTGTGGCTTCGCTTTGCTAACTCGAAAATTTCTGCCCCATATGGGGCAGCAAGAACGAAGCCGACTTCAAATGGCTTCGCTTTGCTAACTCGAAAATTTCTGCCCCATATGGGGCAGCAAGAACGAAGCCGACTTCAAATGGCTTCGCTTTGCTAGCTCCAAAATTTCTGTGGCTTCGCTTTGCTAACTCGAAAATTTCTGCCCCATATGGGGCAGCAAGAACGAAGCCGACTTCAAATGGCTTCGCTTTGCTAACTCGAAAATTTCTGCCCCATATGGGGCAGCAAGAACGAAGCCGACTTCAAATGGCTTCGCTTTGCTAACTCGAAAATTTCTGCCCCATATGGGGCAGCAAGAACGAAGCCGACTTCAAATGGCTTCGCTTTGCTAACTCGAAAATTTCTGCCCCATATGGGGCAGCAAGAACGAAGCCGACTTCAAATGGCTTCGCTTTGCTAGCCCCAAAACTGTGGTCGCTTTGCTAACTCGAAAATTTCTGCCCCATATGGGGCAGCAAGAACGAAGCCGACTTCAAATGGCTTCGCTTTGCTAGCTCAAAATTTCTGTGGCTTCGCTTTGCTAACTCGAGAATTTCTGCCCCATATGGGGCAGCAAGAACGAAGCCGACTTCAAATGGCTTCGCTTGCTGCTCCAAAATTTCGTGGCTTCGCTTTGCTAACTCGAAAATTTCTGCCCCATATGGGGCAGCAAGAACGAAGCCGACTTCAAATGGCTTCGCTTTGCTAACTCGAAAATTTCTGCCCCATATGGGGCAGCAAGAACGAAGCCGACTTCAAATGGCTTCGCTTTGCTAGCTCCAAAATTTCTTGTGGCTTCGCTTTGCTAACTCGAAAATTTCTGCCCCATATGGGGCAGCAAGAACGAAGCCGACTTCAAATGGCTTCGCTTTGCTAACTCGAAAATTTCTGGGCCGCTTGAGCAACTGGCTCGCTTTGCTAACTCGAAAATTTCTGCCCCATATGGGGCAGCAAGAACGAAGCCGACTTCAAATGGCTTCGCTGTACATTGCTTTGCTAACTCGAAAATTTCTGCCCCATATGGGGCAGCAAGAACGAAGCCGACTTCAAATGGCTTCGCTTTTAGCTCCAAAATTTCTGTGGCTTCGCTTTGCTAACTCGAAAATTTCTGCCCCATATGGGGCAGCAAGAACGAAGCCGACTTCAAATGGCTTCGCTTTGCTAGCTCCAAAATTTCTGTGGCTTCGCTTTGCTAACTCGAAAATTTCTGCCCCATATGGGGCAGCAAGAACGAAGCCGACTTCAAATGGCTTCGCTTTGCTAGCTCCAAAATTTCTGTGGCTTCGCTTTGCTAACTCGAAAATTTCTGCCCCATATGGGGCAGCAAGAACGAAGCCGACTTCAAATGGCTTCGCTTTGAGCTCCAAAATTTCTGTGGCTTCGCTTTGCTAACTCGAAAATTTCTGCCCCATATGGGGCAGCAAGAACGAAGCCGACTTCAAATGGTCGCTCTAGCCCAAAATTTCTGTGGCTTCGCTTTGCTAACTCGAAAATTTCTGCCCCATATGGGGCAGCAAGAACGAAGCCGACTTCAAATGGCTTCGCTTTGCTAACTCGAAAATTTCTGCCCCATATGGGGCAGCAAGAACGAAGCCGACTTCAAATGGCTTCGCTTTGCTAACTCGAAAATTTCTGCCCCATATGGGGCAGCAAGAACGAAGCCGACTTCAAATGGCTTCGCTTTGCTAGCTCCAAAATTTCTGTGGCTTCGCTTTGCTAACTCGAAAATTTCTGCCCCATATGGGGCAGCAAGAACGAAGCCGACTTCAAATGGCTTCGCTTTGCTAACTCGAAAATTTCTGCCCCATATGGGGCAGCAAGAACGAAGCCGACTTCAAATGGCTTCGCTTTGCTAACTCGAAAATTTCTGCCCCATATGGGGCAGCAAGAACGAAGCCGACTTCAAATGGCTTCGCTTGCTACCAAAATTTCTGTGGCTTCGCTTTGCTAACTCGAGAATTTCTGCCCCATATGGGGCAGCAAGAACGAAGCCGACTTCAAATGGCTTCGCTTTGCTAGCTCCAAAATTTCTGTGGCTTCGCTTTGCTAACTCGAAAATTTCTGCCCCATATGGGGCAGCAAGAACGAAGCCGACTTCAAATGGCTTCGCTTTGCTAACTCGAAAATTTCTGCCCCATATGGGGCAGCAAGAACGAAGCCGACTTCAAATGGCTTCGCTTTGCTAGCTCCAAAATTTCTGTGGCTTCGCTTTGCTAACTCGAAAATTTCTGCCCCATATGGGGCAGCAAGAACGAAGCCGACTTCAAATGGCTTCGCTTTGCTAACTCGAAAATTTCTGCCCCATATGGGGCAGCAAGAACGAAGCCGACTTCAAATGGCTTCGCTTTGCTAACTCGAAAATTTCTGCCCCATATGGGGAGCAAGAACGAAGCCGACTCAAATGGCTTCGCTTTGCTAACCGAAAATTTCTGCCCCATATGGGGCAGCAAGAACGAAGCCGACTTCAAATGGCTTCGCTTTGCTAACTCGAAAATTTCTGCCCCATATGGGGCAGCAAGAACGAAGCCGACTTCAAATGGCTTCGCTTTGCTAACTCGAAAATTTCTGCCCCATATGGGGCAGCAAGAACGAAGCCGACTTCAAATGGCTTCGCTTTGCTAGCTCCAAAATTTCTGTGGCTTCGCTTTGCTAACTCGAAAATTTCTGCCCCATATGGGGCAGCAAGAACGAAGCCGACTTCAAATGGCTTCGCTTTGCTAACTCGAAAATTTCTGCCCCATATGGGGCAGCAAGAACGAAGCCGACTTCAAATGGCTTCGCTTTGCTAGCTCCAAAATTTCTGTGGCTTCGCTTTGCTAACTCGAAAATTTCTGCCCCATATGGGGCAGCAAGAACGAAGCCGACTTCAAATGGCTTCGCTTTGCTAGCTCCAAAATTTCGTGGCTTCGCTTTGCTAACTCGAAAATTTCTGCCCCATATGGGGCAGCAAGAACGAAGCCGACTTCAAATGGCTTCGCTTTGCTAACTCGAAAATTTCTGCCCCATATGGGGCAGCAAGAACGAAGCCGACTTCAAATGGCTTCGCTTTGCTAACTCGAAAATTTCTGCCCCATATGGGGCAGCAAGAACGAAGCCGACTTCAAATGGCTTCGCTTTGCTAACTCGAAAATTTCTGCCCCATATGGGGCAGCAAGAACGAAGCCGACTTCAAATGGCTTCGCTTTGCTAACTCGAAAATTTCTGCCCCATATGGGGCAGCAAGAACGAAGCCGACTTCAAATGGCTTCGCTTTGCTAGCTCCAAAATTTCTGTGGCTTCGCTTTGCTAACTCGAAAATTTCTGCCCCATATGGGGCAGCAAGAACGAAGCCGACTTCAAATGGCTTCGCTTTGCTAACTCGAAAATTTCTGCCCCATATGGGGCAGCAAGAACGAAGCCGACTTCAAATGGCTTCGCTTTGCTAACTCGAAAATTTCTGCCCCATATGGGGCAGCAAGAACGAAGCCGACTTCAAATGGCTTCGCTTTGCTAACTCGAAAATTTCTGCCCCATATGGGGCAGCAAGAACGAAGCCGACTTCAAATGGCTTCGCTTTGCTAACTCGAAAATTTCTGCCCCATATGGGGCAGCAAGAACGAAGCCGACTTCAAATGGCTTCGCTTTGCTAACTCGAAAATTTCTGCCCCATATGGGGCAGCAAGAACGAAGCCGACTTCAAATGGCTTCGCTTTGCTAACTCGAAAATTTCTGCCCCATATGGGGCAGCAAGAACGAAGCCGACTTCAAATGGCTTCGCTTTGCTAACTCGAAAATTTCTGCCCCATATGGGGCAGCAAGAACGAAGCCGACTTCAAATGGCTTCGCTTTGCTAGCTCCAAAATTTCTGTGGTTTCGCTTTGCTAACTCGAAAATTTCTGCCCCATATGGGGCAGCAAGAACGAAGCCGACTTCAAATGGCTTCGCTTTGCTAGCTCCAAAATTTCTGTGGTTTCGCTTTGCTAACTCGAAAATTTCTGCCCCATATGGGGCAGCAAGAACGAAGCCGACTTCAAATGGCTTCGCTTTGCTAGCTCCAAAATTTCTGTGGTTTCGCTTTGCTAACTCGAAAATTTCTGCCCCATATGGGGCAGCAAGAACGAAGCCGACTTCAAATGGCTTCGCTTTGCTAGCTCCAAAATTTCTGTGGTTTCGCTTTGCTAACTCGAAAATTTCTGCCCCATATGGGGCAGCAAGAACGAAGCCGACTTCAAATGGCTTCGCTTTGCTAGCTCCAAAATTTCTGTGGTTTCGCTTTGCTAACTCGAAAATTTCTGCCCCATATGGGGCAGCAAGAACGAAGCCGACTTCAAATGGCTTGCTTGTAGCTCCAAAATTTCTGTGGTTTCGCTTTGCTAACTCGAAAATTTCTGCCCCATATGGGGCAGCAGGAACGAAGCCGACTTCAAATGGCTTCGCTTTGCTAACTCGAAAATTTCTGCCCCATATGGGGCAGCAAGAACGAAGCCGACTTCAAATGGCTTCGCTTTGCTAACTCGAAAATTTCTGCCCCATATGGGGCAGCAAGAACGAAGCCGACTTCAAATGGCTTCGCTTTGCTAACTCGAAAATTTCTGCCCCATATGGGGCAGCAAGAACGAAGCCGACTTCAAATGGCTTCGCTTTGCTAACTCGAAAATTTCTGCCCCATATGGGGCAGCAAGAACGAAGCCGACTTCAAATTGCTTCGCTTTGCTAACTCGAAAATTTCTGCCCCATATGGGGCAGCAAGAACGAAGCCGACTTCAAATGGCTTCGCTTTGCTAACTCGAAAATTTCTGCCCCATATGGGGCAGCAAGAACGAAGCCGACTTCAAATGGCTTCGCTTTGCTAACTCGAAAATTTCTGCCCCATATGGGGCAGCAAGGACGAAGCCGACTTCAAATGGCTTCAGCTTTTTAGCTCCAAAGTTCTGTGGTTTCGCTTTGCTAACTCGAAAATTTCTGCCCCATATGGGGCAGCAAGAACGAAGCCGACTTCAAATGGCTTCGCTTTGCTAGCTCCAAAATTTCTGTGGCTTCGCTTTGCTAACTCGAAAATTTCTGCCCCATATGGGGCAGCAAGAACGAAGCCGACTTCAAATGGCTTCGCTTTGCTAACTCGAAAATTTCTGCCCCATATGGGGCAGCAAGAACGAAGCCGACTTCAAATGGCTTCGCTTTGCTAGCTCCAAAATTTCTGTGGCTTCGCTTTGCTAACTCGAAAATTTCTGCCCCATATGGGGCAGCAAGAACGAAGCCGACTTCAAATGGCTTCGCTTTGCTAACTCGAAAATTTCTGTGGCTTCGCTTTGCTAACTCGAAAATTTCTGCCCCATATGGGGCAGCAAGAACGAAGCCGACTTCAAATGGCTTCGCTTTGCTAGCTCCAAAATTTCTGTGGCTTCGCTTTGCTAACTCGAAAATTTCTGCCCCATATGGGGCAGCAAGAACGAAGCCGACTTCAAATGGCTTCGCTTTGCTAACTCGAAAATTTCTGCCCCATATGGGGCAGCAAGAACGAAGCCGACTTCAAATGGCTTCGCTTTGCTAGCTCCAAAATTTCTGTGGCTTCGCTTTGCTAACTCGAAAATTTCTGCCCCATATGGGGCAGCAAGAACGAAGCCGACTTCAAATGGCTTCGCTTTGCTAGCTCCAAAATTTCTGTGGCTTCGCTTTGCTAACTCGAGAATTTCTGCCCCATATGGGGCAGCAAGAACGAAGCCGACTTCAAATGGCTTCGCTTTGCTAGCTCCACAATTTCTGTGGCTTGGCTTTGCTAACTCGAAAATTTCTGGCCCCATATGGGGCAGCAAGAACGAAGCCGACTTCAAATGGCTTCGCTTTTGCTAGCTCGAAAATTTCTGCCCCATATGGGGCAGCAAGAACGAAGCCGACTTCAAATGGCTTCGCTTTGCTGGCTCAAAATTTCTGTGGCTTCGCTTTGCTAACTCGAAAATTTCTGCCCCATATGGGGAAGCAAGAACGAAGCCGACTTCAAATGGCTTCGCTTTGCTAACTCGAAAATTTCTGTGGCTTCGCTTTGCTAACTCGAAAATTTCTGTGGCTTCGCTTTGCTAACTCGAAAATTTCTGCCCCATATGGGGCAGCAAGAACGAAGCCGACTTCAAATGGCTTCGCTTTGCTAGCTCCGAAATTTCTGTGGCTTCGCTTTGCTAACTCGAAAATTTCTGCCCCATATGGGGCAGCAAGAACGAAGCCGACTTCAAATGGCTTCGCTTTGCTAGCTCCAAAATTTCTGTGCTTCGCTTTGCTAACTGAAAATTTCTGCCCCATATGGGGCAGCAAGAACGAAGCCGACTTCAAATGGCTTCGCTTTGCTAACTCGAAAATTTCTGCCCCATATGGGGCAGCAAGAACGAAGCCGACTTCAAATGGCTTCGCTTTGCTAGCTCCAAAATTTCTGTGGCTTCGCTTTGCTAACTCGAAAATTTCTGCCCCATATGGGGCAGCAAGAACGAAGCCGACTTCAAATGGCTTCGCTTTGCTAGCTCCAAAATTTCTGTGGCTTCGCTTTGCTAACTCGAAAATTTCTGCCCCATATGGGGAAGCAAGAACGAAGCCGACTTCAAATGGCTTCGCTTTGCTAACTCGAAAATTTCTGCCCCATATGGGGCAGCAAGAACGAAGCCGACTCAAATGGCTTCGCTTTGCTAACTCCAAAATTTCTGCCCCATATGGGACAGCAAGAACGAAGCCGACCTCAAATGGCTTCGCTTTGCTAACTCGTAAATTTCTGCCCCATATGGGGCAGCAAGAACGAAGCCGACTTCAAATGGCTTCGCTTTGCTAACTCCAAAATTTCTGCCCCATATGGGGCAGCAAGAACGAAGCCGACTTCAAATGGCTTCGCTTTGCTAACTCGTAAATTTCTGCCCCATATGGGGCAGCAAGAACGAAGCCGACTTCAAATGGCTTCGCTTTGCTAACTCCAAAATTTCTGCCCCATATGGGGCAGCAAGAACGAAGCCGACTTCAAATGGCTTCGCCTTGCTAACTCGAAAATTTCTGCCCCATATGGGGCGAGCAAGAACGAAGCCGACTTCAAATGGCTTCGCTTTGCTAACTCGAAAATTTCTGCCCCATATGGGGCAGCAAGAACGAAGCCGACTTCAAATGGCTTCGCTTTGCTTACTCGAAAATTTCTGCCCCATATGGGGCAGCAAGAACGAAGCCGACTTCAAATGGCTTCGCTTTGCTAGCTCCAAAATTTCTGTGGCTTCGCTTTGCTAACTCGAAAATTTCTGCCCCATATGGGGCAGCAAGAACGAAGCCGACTTCAAATGGCTTCGCTTTGCTAACTCCAAAATTTCTGCCCCATATGGGGCAGCAAGAACGAAGCCGACTTCAAATGGCTTCGCTTTGCTAACTCGAAAATTTCTGCCCCATATGGGGCAGCAAGAACGAAGCCGACTTCAAATGGCTTCGCTTTGCTAACTCGAAAATTTCTGCCCATATGGGGCAGCAAGAACGAAGCCGACTTCAAATGGCTTCGCTTTGCTAGCTCCAAAATTTCTGCCCCATGGGGCGGCAAGAACGAAGCCGACTTCAAATGGCTTCGCTTTGCTAACTCGAAAATTTCTGCCCATATGGGGCAGCAGAACGAAGCCGACTTCAAATGGCTTCGCTTTGCTAACTCGAAATTTCTGCCCATATGGGGCAGCAAGAACGAAGCCGACTTCAAATGGCTTCGCTTTGCTAACTCCAAAATTTCTGCCCATATGGGGCAGCAAGAACAAGCCGACTTCAAATGGCTTCGCTTTGCTAACTCGAAAATTTCTGCCCCATATGGGGCAGCAAGAACAAGCCGACTTCAAATGGCTTCGCTTTGCTAACTCGAAAATTTCTGCCCCATATGGGGCAGCAAGAACAAGCCGACTTCAAATGGCTTCGCTTTGCTAACTCCAAAATTTCTGCCCCATATGGGGCAGCAAGAACGAAGCCGACTTCAAATGGCTTCGCTTTGCTAACTCGAAAATTTCTGCCCCATATGGGGCAGCAAGAACGAAGCCGACTTCAAATGGCTTCGCTTTGCTAGCTCCAAAATTTCTGCCCCATATGGGGCAGCAAGAACGAAGCCGACTTCAAATGGCTTCGCTTTGCTAGCTCCAAAATTTCTGTGGCTTCGCTTTGCTAACTCGAAAATTTCTGCCCCAGATGGGGCAGCAAGAACGAAGCCGACTTCAAATGGCTTCGCTTGCTAGCTCCAAAATTTCTGCCCCATATGGGGCAGCAAGAACGAAGCCGACTTCAAATGGCTTCGCTTTGCTAGCTCGAAAATTTCTGCCCCATATGGGGCAGCAAGAACGAAGCCGACTTCAAATGGCTTCGCTTTGCTAACTCGAAAATTTCTGCCCCATATGGGGCAGCAAGAACGAAGCCGACTTCAAATGGCTTCGCTTTGCTAACTCGAAAATTTCTGCCCCATATGGGGCAGCAAGAACGAAGCCGACTTCAAATGGCTTCGCTTTGCTAACTCGAAAATTTCTGCCCCATATGGGGCAGCAAGAACGAAGCCGACTTCAAATGGCTTCGCTTTGCTAGCTCCAAAATTTCTGCCCCATATGGGGCAGCAAGAACGGAGCCGACTTCAAATGGCTTCGCTTTGCTAACTCGAAAATTTCTGCCCCATATGGGGCAGCAAGAACGAAGCCGACTTCAAATGGCTTCGCTTTGCTAGCTCCAAAATTTCTGTGGCTTCGCTTTGCTAACTCGAAATTTCTGCCCCATATGGGGCAGCAAGAACGAAGCCGACTTCAAATGGCTTCGCTTTGCTAGCTCGAAAATTTCTGCCCCATATGGGGCAGCAAGAACGAAGCCGACTTCAAATGGCTTCGCTTTGCTAGCTCCAAAATTTCTGTGGCTTCGCTTTGCTAACTCGAAAATTTCTGCCCCATATGGGGCAGCAAGAACGAAGCCGACTTCAAATGGCTTCGCTTTGCTAGCTCAAAATTTCTGCCCCTATGGCGCAAGAACAAGCCGACTTCAAATGGCTTCGCTTTGCTAACTCGAAAATTTCTGCCCCATATGGGGCAGCAAGAACGAAGCCGACTTCAAATGGCTTCGCTTTGCTAACTCGAAAATTTCTGCCCCATATGGGGCAGCAAGAACGAAGCCGACTTCAAATGGCTTCGCTTTGCTAACTCGAAAATTTCTGCCCCATATGGGGCAGCAAGAACGAAGCCGACTTCAAATGGCTTCGCTTTGCTAACTCGAAAATTTCTGCCCATAGGGGCGCGAACGCCGACTTCAAATGGCTTCGCTTTGCTAACTCGAAAATTTCTGCCCCATATGGGGCAGCAGAACAAGCCGACTTCAAATGGCTTCGCTTTGCTAACTCGAAAATTTCTGCCCCATATGGGGCAGCAAGAACGAAGCCGACTTCAAATGGCTTCGCTTTGCTAACTCGAAAATTTCTGCCCCATATGGGGCGCAAGAACGAAGCCGACTTCAAATGGCTTCGCTTTGCTAGCTCGAAAATTTCTGCCCCATATGGGGCAGCAAGAACAAGCCGACTTCAAATGGCTTCGCTTTGCTAACTCGAAAATTTCTGCCCATATGGGGGCACGACTTCAAATGGCTTCGCTTTGCTAACTCGAAAATTTCTGCCCCATATGGGGCGCAAGAACGAAGCCGACTTCAAATGGCTTCGCTTTGCTAGCTCGAAAATTTCTGCCCCATATGGGGCAGCGAAAAGCCGACTTCAAATGGCTTCGCTTTGCTAACTCGAAAATTTCTGCCCCATATGGGGCAGCAAGAACGAAGCCGACTTCAAATGGCTTCGCTTTGCTAGCTCCAAAATTTCTGTGGCTTCGCTTTGCTAACTCGAAAATTTCTGCCCCATATGGGGCAGCAAGAACGAAGCCGACTTCAAATGGCTTCGCTTTGCTAACTCGAAAATTTCTGCCCCATATGGGGCAGCAAGAACGAAGCCGACTTCAAATGGCTTCGCTTTGCTAGCTCCAAAATTTCTGTGGCTTCGCTTTGCTAACTCGAAAATTTCTGCCCCATATGGGGCAGCAAGAACGAAGCCGACTTCAAATGGCTTCGCTTTGCTAACTCGAAAATTTCTGCCCCATATGGGGCAGCAAGAACGAAGCCGACTTCAAATGGCTTCGCTTTGCTAACTCGAAAATTTCTGCCCCGATATGGGGCAGCAAGAACGAAGCCGACTTCAAATGGCTTCGCTTTGCTAGCTCCAAAATTTCTGTGGCTTCGCTTTGCTAACTCGAAAATTTCTGCCCCATATGGGGCAGCAAGAACGAAGCCGACTTCAAATGGCTTCGCTTTGCTAACTCGAAAATTTCTGCCCCATATGGGGCAGCAAGAACGAAGCCGACTTCAAATGGCTTCGCTTTGCTAACTCGAAAATTTCTGCCCCATATGGGGCGAAGACGAGCCGACTTCAAATGGCTTCGCTTTGCTAACTCGAAAATTTCTGCCCCATATGGGGCAGCAAGAACGAAGCCGACTTCAAATGGCTTCGCTTTGCTAGCTCCAAAATTTCTGTGGCTTCGCTTTGCTAACTCGAAAATTTCTGCCCCATATGGGGCAGCAAGAACGAAGCCGACTTCAAATGGCTTCGCTTTGCTAACTCGAAAATTTCTGCCCCATATGGGGCAGCAAGAACGAAGCCGACTTCAAATGGCTTCGCTTTGCTAGCTCAAAATTTCGTGGCTTCGCTTTGCTAACTCGAAAATTTCTGCCCCATATGGGGCAGCAAGAACGAAGCCGACTTCAAATGGCTTCGCTTTGCTAGCTCCAAAATTTCTGTGGCTTCGCTTTGCTAACTCGAAAATTTCTGCCCCATATGGGGCAGCAAGAACGAAGCCGACTTCAAATGGCTTCGCTTTGCTAACTCGAAAATTTCTGCCCCATATGGGGCAGCAAGAACGAAACCGACTTCAAATGGCTTCGCTTTGCTAGCTCCAGAATTTCTGTGGCTTCGCTTTGCTAACTCGAAAATTTCTGCCCCATATGGGGCAGCAAGAACGAAGCCGACTTCAAATGGCTTCGCTTTGCTAGCTCCAAAATTTCTGTGGCTTCGCTTTGCTAACTCGAAAATTTCTGCCCCATATGGGGCAGCAAGAACGAAGCCGACTTCAAATGGCTTCGCTTTGCTAGCTCGAAAATTTCTGCCCATATGGGGCAGAAGAACGAAGCCGACTTCAAATGGCTTCGCTTTGCTAACTCGAAAATTTCTGCCCCATATGGGGCAGCAAGACGAAGCCGACTTCAAATGGCTTCGCTTTGCTAACTCGAAAATTTCTGCCCCATATGGGGCAGCAAGAACGAAGCCGACTTCAAATGGCTTCGCTTTGCTAGCTCAAAATTTCTGTGGCTTCGCTTTGCTAACTCGAAAATTTCTGCCCCATATGGGGCAGCAAGAACGAAGCCGACTTCAAATGGCTTCGCTTTGCTAACTCGAAAATTTCTGCCCCATATGGGGCAGCAAGACGAAGCCGACTTCAAATGGCTTCGCTTTGCTAACTCGAAAATTTCTGCCCCATATGGGGCAGCAAGAACGAAGCCGACTTCAAATGGCTTCGCTTTGCTAGCTCGAAAATTTCTGCCCCATATGGGGCGCAAGACGAAGCCGACTTCAAGTGGCTTCGCTTTGCTAACTCGAAAATTTCTGCCCCATATGGGGCAGCAAGACAAGCCGACTTCAAATGGCTTCGCTTTGCTAACTCGAAAATTTCTGCCCCATATGGGGCAGCAAGACGAAACCGACTTCAAATGGCTTCGCTTTGCTAACTCGAAAATTTCTGCCCCATATGGGGCAGCAAGAACGAAGCCGACTTCAAATGGCTTCGCTTTGCCTAACTCGAAAATTTCTGCCCCATATGGGGCAGCAAGAACAAGCCGACTTCAAATGGCTTCGCTTTGCTAACTCGAAAATTTCTGCCCCATATGGGGCAGCAAGAACAAGCCGACTTCAAATGGCTTCGCTTTGCTAACTCGAAAATTTCTGCCCCATATGGGGCAGCAAGACAGGCCGACTTCAAATGGCTTCGCTTTGCTAACTCGAAAATTTCTGCCCCATATGGGGCAGCAAGAACGAAGCCGACTTCAAATGGCTTCGCTTTGCTAACTCGAAAATTTCTGCCCCATATGGGGCAGCAAGAACGAAACCGACTTCAAATGGCTTCGCTTTGCTAGCTCGAAAATTTCTGCCCCATATGGGGCAGCAAGACAAGCCGACTTCAAATGGCTTCGCTTTGCTAACTCGAAAATTTCTGCCCCATATGGGGCAGCAAGAACGAAGCCGACTTCAAATGGCTTCGCTTTGCTAACTCGAAAATTTCTGCCCCATATGGGGCAGCAAGAACGAAACCGACTTCAAATGGCTTCGCTTTGCTAGCTCCAAAATTTCTGTGGCTTCGCTTTGCTAACTCGAAAATTTCTGCCCCATATGGGGCAGCAAGAACGAAGCCGACTTCAAATGGCTTCGCTTTGCTAACTCGAAAATTTCTGCCCCATATGGGGCAGCAAGAACAAGCCGACTTCAAATGGCTTCGCTTTGCTAGCTCCAAAATTTCTGTGGCTTCGCTTTGCTAACTCGAAAATTTCTGCCCCATATGGGGCAGCAAGAACGAAGCCGACTTCAAATGGCTTCGCTTTGCTAACTCGAAAATTTCTGCCCCATATGGGGCAGCAAGACGAAGCCGACTTCAAATGGCTTCGCTTTGCTAACTCGAAAATTTCTGCCCCATATGGGGCAGCAAGAACGAAGCCGACTTCAAATGGCTTCGCTTTGCTAACTCGAAAATTTCTGCCCATATGGGGCGCAAGCGAGCCGACTTCAAATGGCTTCGCTTTGCTAACTCGAAAATTTCTGCCCCATATGGGGCAGCAAGAACAAAGCCGACTTCAAATGGCTTCGCTTTGCTAACTCGAAAATTTCTGCCCCATATGGGGCAGCAAGACGAAGCCGACTTCAAATGGCTTCGCTTTGCTAACTCGAAAATTTCTGCCCCATATGGGGCAGCAAGAACAAGCCGACTTCAAATGGCTTCGCTTTGCTAGCTCAAAATTTCTGTGGCTTCGCTTTGCTAACTCGAAAATTTCTGCCCCATATGGGGCAGCAAGAACGAAGCCGACTTCAAATGGCTTCGCTTTGCTAGCTCGAAAATTTCTGCCCCAGGGGCAGGGTGTGGCTTCGCTTTGCTAACTCGAAAATTTCTGCCCCATATGGGGCAGCAAGAACGAAGCCGACTTCAAATGGCTTCGCTTTGCTAGCTCCAAAATTTCTGTGGCTTCGCTTTGCTAACTCGAAAATTTCTGCCCCATATGGGGCAGCAAGAACGAAACCGACTTCAAATGGCTTCGCTTTGCTAACTCGAAAATTTCTGCCCCATATGGGGCAGCAAGACGAAACCGACTTCAAATGGCTTCGCTTTGCTAACTCGAAAATTTCTGCCCCATATGGGGCAGCAAGAACGAAGCCGACTTCAAATGGCTTCGCTTTGCTAGCTCCAAAATTTCTGTGGCTTCGCTTTGCTAACTCGAAAATTTCTGCCCCATATGGGGCAGCAAGAACGAAGCCGACTTCAAATGGCTTCGCTTTGCTAACTCGAAAATTTCTGCCCCATATGGGGCAGAAGACGAAGCCGACTTCAAATGGCTCGCTTTGCTAGCTCAAAATTTCTGTGGCTTCGCTTTGCTAACTCGAAAATTTCTGCCCCATATGGGGCAGCAAGACGAAGCCGACTTCAAATGGCTTCGCTTTGCTAGCTCCAAAATTTCTGTGGCTTCGCTTTGCTAACTCGAAAATTTCTGCCCCATATGGGGCAGCAAGGACAAGCCGACTTCAAATGGCTTCGCTTTGCTAACTCGAAAATTTCTGCCCCATATGGGGCAGCAAGAACGAAGCCGACTTCAAATGGCTTCGCTTTGCTAGTTCCAAAATTTCTGTGGCTTCGCTTGCTAACTCGAAAATTTCTGCCCCATATGGGGCAGCAAGAACGAAGCCGACTTCAAATGGCTTCGCTTCTAGCTAAAAGTGGTCGCTTTGCTAACTCGAAAATTTCTGCCCCATATGGGGCAGCAAGAACGAAACCGACTTCAAATGGCTTCGCTTTGCTAACTCGAAAATTTCTGCCCCATATGGGGCAGCAAGAACAAGCCGACTTCAAATGGCTTCGCTTTGCTAGCTCAAAATTTCTGTGGCTTCGCTTTGCTAACTCGAAAATTTCTGCCCCATATGGGGCAGCAAGAACAAGCCGACTTCAAATGGCTTCGCTTTGCTAACTCGAAAATTTCTGCCCCATATGGGCAGCAAGACAAGCCGACTTCAAATGGCTTCGCTTTGCTAACTCGAAAATTTCTGCCCCATATGGGGCAGCAAGAACGAAGCCGACTTCAAATGGCTTCGCTTTGCTAGCTCAAAATTTCTGTGGCTTCGCTTTGCTAACTCGAAAATTTCTGCCCCATATGGGGCAGCAAGAACGAAGCCGACTTCAAATGGCTTCGCTTTGCTAACTCGAAATTTCTGCCCCATATGGGGCAGCAAGACAAGCCGACTTCAAATGGCTTCGCTTTGCTAGCTCGAAAATTTCTGCCCCATATGGGGCAGCAAGAACGAAGCCGACTTCAAATGGCTTCGCTTTGCTAGCTCCAAAATTTCTGTGGCTTCGCTTTGCTAACTCGAAAATTTCTGCCCCATATGGGGCAGCAAGAACGAAGCCGACTTCAAATGGCTTCGCTTTGCTAACTCGAAAATTTCTGCCCCATATGGGGCAGCAAGAACGAAGCCGACTTCAAATGGCTTCGCTTTGCTAACTCGAAAATTTCTGCCCCATATGGGGCAGCAAGAACGAAGCCGACTTCAAATGGCTTCGCTTTGCTAGCTCGAAAATTTCTGCCCCATATGGGGCAGCAAGACGAAGCCGACTTCAAATGGCTTCGCTTTGCTAACTCGAAAATTTCTGCCCCATATGGGGCAGCAAGAACGAAGCCGACTTCAAATGGCTTCGCTTTGCTAGCTTCAAAATTTCTGTGGCTTCGCTTTGCTAACTCGAAAATTTCTGCCCCATATGGGGCAGCAAGAACAAGCCGACTTCAAATGGCTTCGCTTTGCTAGCTCAAAATTTCTGTGGCTTCGCTTTGCTAACTCGAAAATTTCTGCCCCATATGGGGCAGCAAGAACGAAGCCGACTTCAAATGGCTTCGCTTTGCTAGCTCCAAAATTTCTGTGGCTTCGCTTTGCTAACTCGAAAATTTCTGCCCCATATGGGGCAGCAAGAACGAAGCCGACTTCAAATGGCTTCGCTTTGCTAACTCGAAAATTTCTGCCCCATATGGGGCAGCAAGAACGAAGCCGACTTCAAATGGCTTCGCTTTGCTAGCTCAAAATTTCTGTGGCTTCGCTTTGCTAACTCGAAAATTTCTGCCCCATATGGGGCAGCAAGAACGAAGCCGACTTCAAATGGCTTCGCTTTGCTAACTCGAAAATTTCTGCCCCATATGGGGCAGCAAGACAAGCCGACTTCAAATGGCTTCGCTTTGCTAGCTCCAAAATTTCTGTGGCTTCGCTTTGCTAACTCGAAAATTTCTGCCCCATATGGGGCAGCAAGAACGAAGCCGACTTCAAATGGCTTCGCTTTGCTAGCTCCAAAATTTCTGCCCCATATGGGGCAGCAAGACGAAGCCGACTTCAAATGGCTTCGCTGCTACCAAAATTTCTGTGGCTTCGCTTTGCTAACTCGAAAATTTCTGCCCCATATGGGGCAGCAAGAACGAAGCCGACTTCAAATGGCTTCGCTTTGCTAGCTCCAAAATTTCTGTGGCTTCGCTTTGCTAACTCGAAAATTTCTGCCCCATATGGGGCAGCAAGAACGAAGCCGACTTCAAATGGCTTCGCTTTGCTAGCTCCAAAATTTCTGTGGCTTCGCTTTGCTAACTCGAAAATTTCTGCCCCATATGGGGCAGCAAGAACGAAGCCGACTTCAAATGGCTTCGCTTTGCTAGCTCCAAAATTTCTGTGGCTTCGCTTTGCTAACTCGAAAATTTCTGCCCCATATGGGGCAGCAAGAACGAAGCCGACTTCAAATGGCTTCGCTTTGCTAGCTCCAAAATTTCTGTGGCTTCGCTTTGCTAACTCGAAAATTTCTGCCCCATATGGGGCAGCAAGAACGAAGCCGACTTCAAATGGCTTCGCTTTGCTAACAAATTTCTGCCCCATATGGGGCACCAAGAACGAAGCCGACTTCAAATGGCTTCGCTTTGCTAACTCGAAAATTTCTGCCCCATATGGGGCAGCAAGAACGAAGCCGACTTCAAATGGCTTCGCTTTGCTAGCTCCAAAATTTCTGTGGCTTCGCTTTGCTAACTCGAAAATTTCTGCCCCATATGGGGCAGCAAGAACGAAGCCGACTTCAAATGGCTTCGCTTTGCTAGCTCCAAAATTTCTGTGGCTTCGCTTTGCTAACTCGAAAATTTCTGCCCCATATGGGGCAGCAAGAACGAAGCCGACTTCAAATGGCTTCGCTTTGCTAACTCGAAAATTTCTGCCCCATATGGGGCAGCAAGAACGAAGCCGACTTCAAATGGCTTCGCTTTGCTAGCTCCAAAATTTCTGTGGCTTCGCTTTGCTAACTCGAAAATTTCTGCCCCATATGGGGCAGCAAGAACGAAGCCGACTTCAAATGGCTTCGCTTTGCTAGCTCCAAAATTTCTGCCCCATATGGGGCAGCAAGAACGAAGCCGACTTCAAATGGCTTCGCTTTGCTAACTCGAAAATTTCTGCCCCATATGGGGCAGCAAGAACGAAGCCGACTTCAAATGGCTTCGCTTTGCTAGCTCCAAAATTTCTGTGGCTTCGCTTTGCTAACTCGAAAATTTCTGCCCCATATGGGGCAGCAAGAACGAAGCCGACTTCAAATGGCTTCGCTTTGCTAGCTCCAAAATTTCTGTGGCTTCGCTTTGCTAACTCGAAAATTTCTGCCCCATATGGGGCAGCAAGAACGAAGCCGACTTCAAATGGCTTCGCTTTGCTAACTCGAAAATTTCTGCCCCATATGGGGCAGCAAGAACGAAGCCGACTTCAAATGGCTTCGCTTTGCTAGCTCCAAAATTTCTGTGGCTTCGCTTTGCTAACTCGAAAATTTCTGCCCCATCTGGGGCAGCAAGAACGAAGCCGACTTCAAATGGCTTCGCTTTGCTAACTCGAAAATTTCTGCCCCATATGGGGCAGCAAGAACGAAGCCGACTTCAAATGGCTTCGCTTTGCTAGCTCCAAAATTTCTGTGGCTTCGCTTTGCTAACTCGAAAATTTCTGCCCCATATGGGGCAGCAAGAACGAAGCCGACTTCAAATGGCTTCGCTTTGCTAGCAAAATTTCTGTGGCTTCGCTTTGCTAACTCGAAAATTTCTGCCCCATATGGGGCAGCAAGAACGAAGCCGACTTCAAATGGCTTCGCTTTGCTAGCTCCAAAATTTCTGTGGCTTCGCTTTTGCTAACTCGAAAATTTCTGCCCCATATGGGGCAGCAAGAACGAAGCCGACTTGGGGCAGAAATTTTCGAGTTAGCAAAGCGAAGCCACAGAAATTTTGAGCTAGCAAAGCGAAGCCATTTGAAGTCGGCTTCGTTCTTGCTGCCCCATCTGGGGCAGAAATTTTCGAGTTAGCAAAGCGAAGCCACAGAAATTTTGGAGCTAGCAAAGCGAAGCCATTTGAAGTCGGCTTCGTTCTTGCTGCCCCATCTGGGGCAGAAATTTTCGAGTTAGCAAAGCGAAGCCACAGAAATTTTGGAGCTAGCAAAGCGAAGCCATTTAGTCGGCTTCGTTCTTGCTGCCCCATATGGGGCAGAAATTTTCGAGTTAGCAAAGCGAAGCCATTTCAAGTCGGCTTCTTTCTTGCTGCCCCATATGGGGCAGAAATTTTCGAGTTAGCAAAGCGAAGCCATTTCAAGTCGGCTTCGTTCTTGCTGCCCCATATGGGGCAGAAATTTTCGAGTTAGCAAAGCGAAGCCATTTCAAGTCGGCTTCGTTCTTGCTGCCCCATATGGGGCAGAAATTTTCGAGTTAGCAAAGCGAAGCCATTTGAAGTCGGCTTCGTTCTTGCTGCCCCATATGGGGCAGAAATTTTGGAGCTAGCAAGGCGAAGCCATTTGAAGTCGGCTTCGTTCTTGCTGCCCCATATGGGGCAGAAATTTTCGAGTTAGCAAAGCGAAGCCATTTGAAGTCGGCTTCGTTCTTGCTGCCCCATATGGGGCAGAAATTTTGGAGCTAGCAAGGCGAAGCCATTTCAAGTTAACGTTATGTGGAAGGGCGCTCAATTCATAGGGCCTAGGCGGGGTCCAGCGGGGTAGAGTCGCGAAGCGGCTCCTCCCCCGCTGGTATATAGGTAGGTATATGGTATATAGGGAAGGACTTTTTTATAGTAATTCGACCACGGCGAACATTTTGAGATATTCCACGCATTAATAGGACGTATGGCTGAAAAGTTAGGGCTGGGGGGGTAAACTGCACTTAAGCCTGTCTGTGTGTCTGCCACTTTGCATCCACTTCCGTATCGTTGTTCCAGTTGTATCTCCATAGGGGAAGAGGTTAGGGGTGGGTACGGTATGTCATTAGGTGCGTAATGGTCTAGGGATGACTGCCCACATCAGATTTATAAAAATCAGCCATTTTCGGTATAAAATTTAAAGTTTTGTAAAACCCTCTTCGCTAGGAAAAAATTAGCATTGACCGGAAGTGGGTAGTCGTCTATATAAAGGGTCAGAAGTGGATGATTTTCATTTTTTGTCATCTGAATTCAGCGCAATTATGCAAAGCGTAGAACAGCATGCTGTTCAAGACGGGGCCAGGGTTCAAAAGTCGCGAAGCGGCTTTTCCTGGAGGTTTTCGGCCACGGCGAACATTTTGAGATACTCCGCGCATTAATCGGACGTATGGCTGAGGAGCTGGGCTGCGGAAGGGGGAGGTAAACTGCACTTAAAGGGCACGTTCAGGGACGGTTTTTTCAAAAAAAAACCAAGATTTTCGCCGCGGCCGGGGATCGAACCCGGGCCCCCCGCTCGGGAGGCGCGGATGGATACCAGTCAGCCACAGCTACAACCTGGCGAGGGGCGAGGGGCGCCCCACCCCGCAAAGGAGGGGAATGGCCTGTCACAGCACGGGCAGGCAGTGCGCGTTGTCCTTACGTCCATAGGGTGTATACGTTGGGACGAGTATACGGCCCCTCCCTGAACGTGCGCTTTAAGCCATTTATATTTGATTACTAGGTCAACCGGGACCACCAGGAAAAAAAATTGGTTCCCCCCCCCGGAATCCTAAAGAACCGGGGCAGGAAACACGAAGCCCAAATGGGGTAGAATTTGTGAATTGAGCGAGAAGACGTCGTCTTCCTAATACCAGATTAGATCCAGAAGATAATAGATACCATTGCGATCATAGTTTTCTCAATTTGCATAGTTACGAAGCATTTCGGAATCGATGCTTTGCATCTGGAGTTAGGTATAAAGGGATGAACCTATGGTCGTTTTTCTCGTATTCGTTCTTCTGTATTTTCGGCAGGTACCTAGGTAAGTGGTTGCTCTTTTAGTTGCAATTAGACCTCCCGAACCCGGCCCCCTTTATCCCCCTACTTAGGGGGTTCGGGTTGGGGCTTTGCGGGGTTTTGGGGGGGTTTTAGTGGGTTTTTCGGGGGTTCGATGCAAAAAATTTAAGTTAAATACACTTATTATACTTATGTTTTTGGATTCCCGGGGGAAGGTATCCCGGGCACAAGCCTAGATTTTTTTATAAATTGCGGATCCGTTTCTAAATTGTTTTTAACTATTCCTGAGCATAAAAACTACACATATTTTAAGCAAAAAAAATTTAAAAAATAAAAATTAGGTCGAACAATCCTATAGAACCTTTAGGATGGGCGGGGGGGAAAGACCCAAAATGACCAAATTTTCGACTTTTTCAAACATTTTTCTAAATTTTTCTAAAAGTTCTTCTGCTTCAAATATAGTTAAAACTTACTAAAAACAATTCGAAAACGCTTTTTATGGTAAGAGTGCAGTTTCCCCCCCCAGCCTAGCTCCTCAGCCATACGTCCGATGAATGCGCTAAGTAACTCAAAATGTTCGCCGTGGTCGAAAACCTCTAAAAAAGTTGTTTACTTGCGACAACAATTGTAAAAAAATGTTTTATAACAATTATAATTCTGGGTTTTCTTTAGTTAATTTTTGCTGTTCCAAAGTGAGTTTTCGTATCTCGGCGATCTTTTGACGTACGGCGCTGTCAATGGTACCAAAATGTAGCTCTTGCTCTATAGAATAAGCTTACAGAACGTTTGGGTCGAAAAAAAATAGCAGAAAACAAAAATATTTGAGTTTTTGACTTCTGGTACATCGAATCATAACGGCTTAATCTTTTCAACTTTCAAAATCATGTAAAAAATTTTCTAACAATTTTTGCCGTAAGGAAACAACATTTTAGAGGTTTTCGACAACGGCGAACATTTTGAGATACTCGGCGATTAATAGAACGTATGGCTGAGGAGCTGGGCTGGGGGGTAAACTGCACTTAAAGGGCACGGTCAGGGACGTTTTTTGGGAAAAAAGCAAAGATTTTTGCCGCGGCCGAACGTCGAACCAGGGCCCCCGCTCTGGAGGCGCGGTTGGATACCAGTCAGCCACAGCTACAACCTGGCGAGGGGCGAGGGGCGCCCCACCCCGCAAAGGAGGGGAATGGCCTGTCACAGCGCGTCCTTGAACGTGGGCTTTAAGCCAATGGGGGTAAGGGGGGTTCGGGAGGTCTAGTTGCAATATTTACGGTCTGTAGCTTAATGGTTCTTTTAGTGTGCAATACCATAAAACCAAGCAGGCAATAGTGGGTCAGGATCCGAATTTTTGGCTTTTTGAAGCTTTTTAAATAAAGGTCGGCAGCAAATTTGGAAAACGCGTTCGAAATCACGGAAAAATTATGCACAAGATGCACTTGGTCCCGAATCGAAACCCCAACTTGAGTAAAAAGGCTTTACAGTTAGTGCAACCTGATACAGAAAAATGTGTTTAGTTGGCTCACTGTAATGTCTTTGGTTTAGGCTCGAGTGTGGGGATGGCGCACTGGGCTGTCGGAGACCTGACTTCATACGGTCGGTTTTGATGGCTTGAACCTGTAATAGTTCGTTGCTCGGTTGGCAGCGTGTTTTAACGAGAATTTGCAGCGGGCACCCAGGCCAAGATCCGTTTCCTCGGCGCGGTTCGTTTCGCAGAAGGGACATGGGCCGGACTACAACTCGGCGAAAAGAAAGGCCGAAACAACGGGACTGTGATGGGTACGCGCTACTTCAGTTGTCCTCCCGGCCACGGGCTTTTCGTGCTGGCTGAGAAAGTGGGTTGTTGCTCGTGTTTTAGTTGGCTGAGTTAGGTGTGCGTGCTTCTTATTTATTGCGCGATTTGCATTCCAGTTGACGCCACCGATCCCCTCGAAGATTACAAGGAAGGCTGCACCGATCCTCTCCAGCAACCAAAAGGTAAAAATAATGAATAAAGGAACAATTCACCAAAGGCCTCTGACCCCTCACACTTTTTTGAGAGTTCGCTTTGCGGCTCTTTCAGGCTTTTCCTAGCCGTTTTTCCAAGTACCTTGGCGCCGCGAAAAAAACTTGGAACCCAGTGCAATAGCTGCATTCTATGATAATTTCCTAATATCACAAGCAAAAATCATTCAATTTCATTGAAACCAAGATGAATTTCGCTCAGAATTCCAAGACCTCAAACTATTTCTAAGAATTTTGGAATAGTTTCATCACTTCAATATAGCCGAGGCTATTTTTATGTGTTACACGCTCTTGGTATAAGTGAAAAAATATTGCGGTTTGAAAAAATGGCGCGTTTTCTTGTAAGTTTGGAAACTGAGGCTTTGGAAGGGTTTCCTTATATTGCTATTTAGAAAATATATTATATTTCTTTGATTGCCTCTAAATCTGATCTTTTGCTTTGTCAACAATTGCTTTGCATTGCGAATTTATTTAATTTTTTTTATTCCAGGAACTCACGGCACGCGCACCCCCTCCTCCCAATAACACCAACCCGGCGGTCGCCGACGCCGATCGACCTGTGTGCACCGGCCAGCTCGTCCAGCAGGAAAGGGCAAAACGTGGGTGACCCTCATTCTTGAAACATAGGCTGGACGGTGACATTTTTGACGGATTTCCTTATGTATGCTCGGATATTAGATGGGGGGATTTCCTTTATACGACGCGCAAAATTCTGGAATTTTGAGAAATTTCTACCACGTTTAGCCCACGAAAACTATGTATTACAAAGATAACTGGTTTTTGTTGCTAGATAACTAGCACCTAACTGCCAATAGCTGCCACCCAGCAAACCGACGCAAAACCACAAAAAAGACAGTCCGGCACCGGATTTTGGCGGGACAAGTGTGCTGAAATTTCGGAAAAAAATGAACGACTGACTTTTATATGAAAATGTCGATATCTATCTCTATTCTTTCCAGCAATCTACGCCCCGGCCGTCAAGGATCCAAGATTTCCGCTAGATCTCGGAAAACGTCTTTTGGATGGAGCACAACTGAAAACTCGTCAAGCGATGCAAATGCTGGGCCGCCACTTCCTCGATTCGGACGATCTCAGCGCACTCAACATCACCTTTGTCGACATCGTTGACGCGATTATGGAAGGGCTCACAGACAACGACCACGAGATGGTTGGTAATGGTAGAAAGAAATCGCTAACGAAACTCTTGATTTTGATTATCCGACAACTTATTTAGTTCTGGTTCGTTAGTGGGGGGGGCGAGCCACGCCCACTCCGCTTTCCCTTTGCTAATTGACTTCTTGGGGGTCTATTGCTAGTTCCCCCTTCCACCCTAACGAACCAGAACCCTGATTTACATATAAAAACGTGATAATTGTTGGGGAAACGATTTAAAAAATTACTGAAATAAAATAAAATAATAAAGGAGCAAATTGCTGAAATAAAATGTCAGTGTTTTATAAAAGTGTTTTAAATTTAATCGCCATAATTTTAGAAGTTCGAGGCTGCTACATGCTACAAGTATATGGTCCACACTTGTCACAGTTCGCACAATGCGGCCGCCAATGCGATCCCGCTGCTTATCACCCTGATGCAAGACGTCAGGGAGGAGTTCGGCGTTGACCTCTACGAGACGGCGCTCAAGCCGCTGCTGATCCTCAGCCGGAAATACGGACGAAACATCGTGCAAGCGGTAGGTTTTTTCGATAACTTGAACTAATTTTTGAGACCTCAATGTCTATTAGCTCAAAAAATTATCGGATTTTTCAGGGCGGCCTTTCTGGTGTTCTGCGCCCGATTCCATTCTACAATCAGCACGCCCAGTGCTTGGCCATGGAAGTCGTTGCCAACGCCGCCTCGTATGCCACCCCGGACAACCTCGACCAGGTCACCGAGGCGTTCAGAAAGATTTGCGACAACTTGAATAGTAAGTTTTTAGCTCCCTTTCAAATCTGACCTTCTTGGCGCCGAAAAACCTTTTTTTTCTAGACACCGACAGCAAGATGGGCGACGCCGCTTGCGCGGCCTTCTCCCGCATCGTGTGCAACCTGTACGAGGAGGAAAGCTTCGTCAACGCCGTCCTCGACCAGAAGTACGATCTGGCGTGCAAGATTGTCAACGTGCTCCGCGAGGTCACCACCAAGTTCTCGGCCACCACGGAGCTGCTCATTGCCGTCCGGTTGTTGATGGGATGCAGCAGCGATTTTGCGCTGAAGCTTCACCATGTCGGCGCCACGAGCACGATCGCCAATTTGCTGTCCGCGTTGTCGTCGAAAAGGGCCATCAACAGCTTCATCGACCTGCGGGAGCTGATCTACATGTGTGGAGAATTGGCGCCAGCGCTTCCGGATACCAGCATCTTCGACATCGACAAGCACATCGTCAATCAGAGTACGTGCCCCTTTTAAAACTATAAATTCAATTTTTTAGCTGGCACTCATCGCCGTCAGCATCAACCTGCTTGGCCGAGCACGTCCAGTGAGGAGCGTCCTTTCGACCAGATTTGCGCTCTGCTCACAGCTCCTCTCGTTTCTGTCGCTGCTAGCGTCACCGACCCGGTAGGTAGCTTGAACGACTTGAATTCGTCTGTAATCTCCGTTTTTTCTCACCTTAAACGGTCCTTTGCAGGTCGTCCACTTTGGTGTCATCCGCGTGCTCGTCCGTCTCCTCCTCCCCTGTCACCACGTCGACTTGTTCGAGCTGTTGGAGGATTCGGAGTATGCCAACCCGGTGATGCTCGTTTCGCTGATCAAAGACGCGCTGGCGTACACCCCGCAGCGTGCCCACCTCGCTGTTGCCACGGTTCAGCTCATCAGAACCATGCTGGAGGTATGAAACTTCTTTAGTGATTTTGATTTTTTAATTTTTTTACAGAAAGACTCGTCCAAGAACTCGTCATGTAACTTCCGCGACCACGGCATCTGGGAGTCTGTCGAGCGCCTGGTGGAGACGTTGGGAGGTCGAGACGAGAAGCACAAGGTGAATGTTTGAGAACATTGTCTGGCTGCCTGTCTGTCTGTCTGGTCTCTCTCTCTCTCTCTCAAAAACCTCTCTCAGGCCATCAACGCCTGGCTGGTTGAGCATTGCCGGGAGGTGCTGCAAGAGAAGCACGTGCAAGTGGTAGGTTTTGCTGTTTTGCTAGCCCTGGCTTAGAATTATAATCTTTCATTGCTTTTATAGATCCAGAGCGAAGTGCCGAACTCCGACGAGCCGAAGTTGGTGATCGGATTGACGACGATGGATGTGTGCATATTGGGCGAGCGGGAGACGGTAAAGTGAATACAGACCCATTCTGACCTCAATGCTGTTTAGATCCCCGAGATGCAAGTCGTGGCAATGGTCGAATCGCTGACCGGCGTGAAGGCAGTGGCCCAGACCATCGAGCAGCTCACGACAATCCGATATGGCTTGGTTTGGGCAGTGAGAATGCAGCTTTCTGGGTGGGTTTGCGTCTAAAGCGGTGGGAGGGGGCTGCGGCAAGTAACCACCCTTTCAAATAGCTCTTTTCCGTCGCTACTGATTTTGTACTTTCAGGAAGCCCGATCTCGTCAACTTCAAGTCAGGTCTTCAAGCCGACGTCAGCTTTCTCGTGCTTGACATCTTCGTGAACGGCGCTGAGATGAGCACGTCGCTGGCCCACACCGCGGCGGGCCGGGATCCGCGTCTGCACGTCGGTTTTTTCCTGGTTCTGCATATACCCCCGGTTTAGTGCAAGTTGTGCGGCTTCAAGACGACCGAGGAGAAGCTGAGGGGCGAAACCGATTCTCTGCTTTGCGGCGGCTGTCGCCACCATCTTGAGTACGTGATTAAGTTTCTAAAAATCAACTCACTTTAGGCGCCGCAGCCCCGACGATGAGTGCAACGACACGTACACTTGCCGCATCTACAGGAGCTGCACCTGGGAGGGCGATGAAGTCGCCATCGATCGTGGGTTTTTTTATTTTCACGCCCGGAACTATCTTATCCTAGGATCGTGCCGCAAATGTCTATGGGATCGCGCGGTTCAGATGAACCTGGTCAATCCTCTCAAGGTGGCAAATTTTGATTGCTAGCATTAGGAGCGACTGAATTGATAAGATCGAGTCACTTAATTCATGTTTTAGCCGCCGCGGCCGCCGCAGAAGACGACGGAAAAGAAGGAGCCGCGACAGCTCAAGATGAAGAGGACGTTGAAGGCGACTGAGGAGCAGCAGGACGGGGACGGCGAACGCAAGGAGATGGAAGGCAAAAAGAAAGTGCGAAAACCGAAGGCCGCGCAGAAGCCGAAAATCGAGAAGAAGACCAAGAAAATTTAAGCAACCCCGATTTAAAATTAACTAAAAATCTTGTGATGATTTCAATCGCGAATGCTCCGTTTTTGTGATTTATCGGTGTTGGGATCTCGTGAAAATAAAGTTTTTGTTTATTGTTTCATCGGCGAAAGTTTTTTACTTCTTTTACTTTTTTATTTTCAGACGAATCTTTGCAAAAAGCAGCTCGGAGGCGACGCTCTGCCACTTTGCACATGCGCTAATATCGCGTAAACGGATGGGCGCCTTTTTCTTTCAAAACTTTTGTTGGCAATTAGAAAATGTCGCGCGGCACCATTTTTTTGAAGTTAGTGTTTTGTAATGTTAAGTATTAGGCTTGATATCGATTAATGCCCATCGTAATAGTAATTTAAAGTATCAGCGCTTTGAATTCTGACCAATCATTTGGTCTAGTTAGCCAGCGGCTAGCCCGCCCGCGATGATGTAAGGAAAATAGGTTGCGATGTTTGACACTTGTCGTAGCTGTCGTGGTTCAAAAAGTCCTCTCCTTTGGGCCAAGATAAAGCTCATAATAACAATCAAAAGCAGGCATTTGTCGCGAACTTTGTCGTCTGGAGCCTCATTTATTTTTTACGTTCTTTGTCTCGTCTTTTCCATTCAGACCAAGCATTGACAATTTTATTTAGCTCATGGAGCCGTCCGTTTCTACGCCAGCCGGCCCCACCGGCGACGATTGGCCCGACGTGGTGTGGTACGAAGTCTTCCAGCGCTGCAATTACAAGACGATCAACGAGGCTGAGAAAGTGGGCGTTAAAAGATTTTTTCTAGTGAATTTTGGTCATTTTCGAGTTATAAATTCGAACAACATTTTATTTTTAGGCGTGCAGCCAATTCACGAGGATCACCGATGACAACGGATTTTGGAGGGACCACTGCGAACGCGACGGAATCACCTTGCCACCGACGCACGCAGTGAAACTCGCTCATATCAAGGTACGGGAGTAAACTGCCCAGGAATTTATGCCTTTTTTTCAGGGCCATGATTTCGACTACCGCTACCTCTACAGTTGCGCCGACACCGGCGGCGTCGATCCGTACGGCCAGAATATTCTGAGGGATGTGCCCGTCAACCCGGCTGTAGCCGAAGCCTACGGGGAGCATTGGATGCGATACCACACTAGAAAGTAAGCTTTTGCGATTGCGGTTTGGTTCTTTCACATTATCGGGGGGCTTTTTTCAGAATCCAATTTGCAAATACAAAATAGCGGCAGCATTTCTAAACGTTTTTGGTACTTATCAAGTTGGGGGGCCACTTTGGGTACATATTAGGAGACACTTTTTTATCGCTTTTTCGACTCTTTCTGGGGTAGTTTTTTACGCTGAGTGCAAATAGAGCCGCAACAGCATGCGAAACGGTTGGGTTTATCCAGAAAAACGGTGTAAAAATTTATTAATAAAAGGTGCACTTATGCGCAATTTTAGACTTGCCGCATTGTCAGGCAAGGTGGGCCGTCGCTTCGGATGGGCTGCCGCTCCACTCTTTCGAAATCAGGGCGCCTGGGCGCTACGCGCTCCTCGGGCGCCCCGATTTCGAAACCCTGTACGAGCTCGCACCCATCCGAAGCGACTAGGCCCCGGGTGGCACGAAGCCTTAAATTTAGGCTCAAATTGGGTGTAAGCATTTCTAAATCTTAAAAACGTTTAGATAATTGTGTTTTACTACGCTGATTTTGTTATATCAGAAACCAGCACGAAAAACTAGCCTAGAAAGACTCAAAAAGTCGAAAACCAAAGTGGCCCCCCCAACTTGATAAGTGCCACGTTTTTTCCATACCTACCCGTAAAAACTTACAAAAATGTCAGAATCTACATTTTTCGGCCGAAAATCGCCGATTTTTGCTAAAAATTTCGACTTTCCAAAGTTTTCAAGGTTTTTGATAGTGTTTTGAGTTTAAATATAGTTGTATTTTGCTAAAAACGTTGCGAAATATTTCTTATTAAGTTCCTGGTCATTTCTAGACTTATGCAAAAGCTAGGCCCCCGTTAATGCCAGAGATCCTTCAATTTTATTAATATCGTTCTTAATAAAAAACCTTTACTAACACTTTTTTAGTTGCACATATGAGTCCCCGCCGGTTGGCTACAATGCCACGCCGGAAATGCCGACCGAGGCGCTGGCGACCAGCTTCATACGCGGATTCAGAAGCATTTTAGTAAACCTAGAAAAAGCTGGTATTGAGGTACGAGTTTCTAATTGACGATAGAAACGTGAATTCAGCCCTGGGTGCTCGACAAGTTCCGGCCCGCAATCGTTGCACGCGAACGGCACGCACCACGATTCGACTGTTCAGCTGTGTACAATTTTGCAGCGCAGGTATGGCAGTTTTCAAAATAGAAATTACGAGCTTCCAGGTTCGGAAGGAAGACGAAATCTATCCGCACACGCTGGTACGGTGGCTTGGTAAGCCCGACGCTTCCCGGGGTGACATCAGGGAGACCCACTATCCGCAATGGGCAAGTAAGGAAATTCTTGTTTTACGGGAGCTATGGCAAATCTTGGAGTTCTGCTCCGTTGGCGGGGGAGCAGCGGATTTTTAGTCCGGGAAAGCAAAATTCATGAGGTATTGCTGTAGACCCCGACTATGACAAGACGAGACATCTTTTTAGAAATTTTTGATCGAAGGTAGCTAGTAGACTGTAAAAAAACGTTTATTTTTATGTTTTGATGATTTCTAAGCAATGGAAAGCCCCCCGCCCCCGCTAACGAATTGGAATCAGTCTTGAAAACACTGTTTTTAGAACAGCCCTGGAAGACTGAGGAAATCCGAATAGCCGACTACGGATTTGGCATGAGAAACGTGTTGGTCAGCAGCACGGCCAAGGATAATCAGGTATTTGGATTTAAACCCCCAATGAATAACCTTTTCCGTCTAGTTCTGGGCCGGCAACTACGGGATGAAGTTTACGGACACCGAGCTGCAACTCGTATTCGCGGAAAAGTTGGAATGGAATGATACGGAGGTCAGAAAAAGTGTTAACGCGTACTTTATCCTTTTTGAAGGTTTTTAGATGAGGAAAAACGTTTGCCTACTTTGTCGTGCTTATCTAGTATATAGCTACCAGTGGAAAAAGACCGCTTCGCGGCCATTTTCCACTGGACCCCCGTCCAGGACCCTGAATTCCTTTTCCTTTTTTGAATATAGCTATACTTCAGTTGCGACAGATACCAAGAGTTCGTAGAAGTTGCTCAAAATCGTTCCAAATTGTCAAAAAAATGTGGTAAACTTTGATTATAGAATGGTTTTTATAAACTTTTAGTATGCGAAAACGGGTCGAAGCTACTATAGCATTTCAATATATCTTCCGCCGATCTAAAAAAACGTTAGTGCTGATGAACTCGACTATTTTTAAATCGAAAAGGATCAAAAAGTGAAAATTTGTCGAAACGGCCGAAATGCAACGAATTTTGAATTTATGGAATGGTTTTCGGACTTTTTATTCATCGGAAACGTTGAAGAAACTATAAAATCATATCTTTTAAAAATACGAGCTAGGCTAAACATTTCATTTCCTTATGCTAACCCCCCGCTAACGAAACAACGCCCAAGTTTCTGGCAGCAATCACGTTTTTTTGTAGGATGCGGCCCCGGTCGACTTCGATGAGACCCTCTCCGAGCCGGACGACTACGAATACGACGCGTTCGGCCGGCACGTCATGTACAATTTCATCAGTGACGATGAGGATGACGATTACGAGGACCAGGAAAGCGTCAACTTCAGCGACGACTATGACGCGGAAGACGTGGATTACGACGAGGATGGCGACGAGGAAGAGGAGTCGGAATAAGCACTTTTTGCCCCCATTATCCCCTTGGAATCTAAAATTTGTAGATACTTTCTCATTTTGTGATGCTGGTACCATGCGCTTGCCGATACAGGTCGATCGCCATTTTTGTCGTTGTTGTTGGGTATGAAACTTTGATAAAGAAGCCTTTGGAAAATTGACGAACGTTCAGAAAATAGCTGGCATCTATCCATGGGAGCCTTGTTTTGTAGTTATTTGTAAATATTTAGTGATAACAGGACAAAAGGATATCTTTGGAAAAATGGCAAGGGGGCTTACGCATTATCGAGAGACTGGGGAAGAAATGCCTAGGAAGGATTTCCGTACTGATTGTAGTAAAATAAAACTATAATAAACTATCTAAAAACTTTTAAATTTTTTCAAGGAGCGGAAATTTGTGCAAAAACGGCCATCTATATTTCGAAAAATCTGTATACTTTGTATTTTTCATAAAAATTTGTAAATTTGATATATTTAGGAATAGTAAAACACAGTTTAGAAACACTTCCGCTATTTATATTTTAGAAATGGGTTCCTAAGAAACCCCGCCCCGCGATAAGGTGAAAGAACCGTAACAAGATTTACTGGGCCTTTAATTTCAGTTTAAAACGAACATCGCAGGAGCAGCACCTCGTTTCGCCCTTTCGCTCCCTGCCTTCGGCCGCATCGCGTTGCGAAATTGTTTACGCGTTACGCCCTGAAATGCGGAGGGGTGACTCATCTTGCCCCCACCCACACCCAAATCTACGTCCGCATTTTGGCAAAAGCCGCTCCCCCGTTCTTATATCCCGCATTTTCCTTACAAAATTAGTCATTGCTAGCTATACCTAATGTTTGCGCAGATTCTTAGCTCTCGTAGAAAGGTGCAGCCAAAAGAGTGGCTGAAACAAGGTGAGTGCCTTTGCTTCATAGGAAAAATCGGATAATTTTGGTTTATTAAAAGTAAAAAGCTGAATTTTTATAGGTTCTAGGGTTGTGCAGTGCTACGATATAAATCTGAAATTTTCCAGCGATTTCTGGCCTTACAATACAACAAGACAGGTTTTATTGCGTAATTTAAAGTGTAGATTTACGCTCCCAAGAATTTCATCTATCTCGAGAGCATTTTTCTTTGATTTCTTGATTTTCCGTTCTTGAAGACTCCTATATTTTTTCAGAAATGGAGCGCATCAAAAATGCCTTCCTCTCCTTCACGAACCCGATGCCGCGCGGTCCGAACAATGAGCCGAAGCCCGACTTTGCCTGGTTCGAGATCTTTTTGCGATGCGACTACGAAGAGCTGAAAAATATGTCGGAGGTAAGCTTCTACCCCAGAATTGACCCTATCTTCAGGTCTGCCGCCAATTCTACCACATCCTGGACGCCGAATTCTGGCGAAGCCGCTGCTTGATGGACGGCATCGACCTACCCCCGCAGCACGTCATCGAATTTGCGCAGAAAAATGTAGGTTTCGGGGAGTAGAAAAATCGAGAATTTTATGAAAAACGAAACTCTGCCTTCATTTTCAAAAATTATCGGTTTTTTTCGCATTATCGGGGGGCCGAACTTTTTTATTAGTCTAGAAATGTTTAGGGACTTAATTTGACGTGGTTTAATAGTTTTTAGTGAGATCTAACTATACTTTAGCTAAAAAATGACAAAGACTTTTAAAAGTTTTGTAAAAGTCGATTGGTAAAAACACCTATTTTGGTGGAAAATTAAGCTTTTTTTTATTTTTTCGAAAGATGTGTAGTTTTCGCTTTTAGGCATAGTGGAAACCCGTTTAGAAACGTTCCACTATTTAGTTTTGAAAAATTAGGTCCTGAACCCCCCTCCCCGGCGATAATCCAAAAGAACCCAATTATCATCAACAAAATTTTTTAGGACAAATACGTCGATTATCTCTACCTCTACCACTATGCGCACAAGAACAACGTCAACCCGTACGGCGAAAATCTGCTGCGAGATGCGCCGGTGAACAAAACGACAGCTGCCAATTTCGCGGGAGCTTCTGATTGGATGGTCTACGAGTCGAGGGGGTAGGGGAATTAGTTTTGAGCTTTTTATACATATTTTAGTTGCCATTATGAAGAGCCGCCCGAGGGCTACAATGCAACACCGGAAATGCCGGAGTCGTGCCTGGCCACCTCGTTCCGATGGGGCCACCGACAGCTGATGGTCGACTTGACGCGCTGTGGGGTGGAGGTAAAGAAATTGGCGCTTTTTTGGAATATTTCATTTTAGCCCTGGATCCTGGACTACCTGCGGCCAAAGATTGTCGTCGAGGAGCTGCACGCGCCGAGGCACGACTGCGGCGCAATTTATAAGCTGAAAATTGCGGTAAGCTGCATTTTTACAATTTTTACAGGTTTTTTAGATGCGTAAAGAAGACGAGGGAATGCCCCGAGTTGAGGGCGATCTGGCGCCCAGCGAAAAGCGAGGGACCGTCTTGACGAAGCAGTACGAACAATGGGCAAGTGAGTGGTTTTTCCTGATATCTTTAGAAAAAAAGACGTCGGTTTAATTCGATTTTAAATCTTTGGTTTTTTCTAAAAATCGGGGTTTGCGAATATGAATCGAGGAAATGTTACTAAACCGTTTTTCACTATTTTGAAACGTAAAATGTTCCAAATTTTGATTGAAAAATACAAAAACAAAATAACACCTCTCTCAAAAAACCAACTCAACTCTCAACCAACTCAAACTCAACCATATCTCAAAAATAGCCGATTTTCGACCAAAATTTTAAGTATTCTAAGCTTTTTGGATTGTTTTTCCGCTTGAAAAATTGTCAAATTTACGCTTCTAAAACACCTAACTTTTATATGCTTTCAGATCAGCCATGGACAACGGAAACGCTCGTTTTCGAGAAGTATCCGGCCGGCATGCGCAAAGCCACCGTCGTCTCGTGCGCCAAGGATACACAGGTGAGATTTCTTCGAATCCTTGAAAATTTTCGCTTAAGTTCTGGGCCGGCAATTTTGGCATGAAATTCACCGGCACGAAGCTGCGACTCGCGTTCCCGGACGAACTTCATTGGTACGCGTTGGACGAGGTGGGTATATTTTGAAAAAGCGGGTTCTTTCGCATTATCGGGGGTGGGGGGAGCGACTTTTTGTGTAAGCTAAACTAGTAACTCAGTAGGAAGTATTTTTAGTGTTTTTAGTAAGGCAAAAGTATATTTCCAGTAGAAGAACGACGCAAAAATTTTCAAAAAGTCGAATTTTAGCCAAAAATGACCATTTTTGGTCAAAAATCGAGATTTTTTGTATTTTTAATAAAAAGTTGCAAAGTTTGACGTTTATGAATTGTAAAATACAGTTTAGAAACACTTTCTCTATTTGTATTGACAAATTGGATCCCACGCAAAAAGTGCCCCCCCCCCCTCCCCGATAATGCGAAAGGGCCAAAAACGCGTAGGAGCCGGAAGATCACACTTTTATGCTCTAACATATTATATTTTAGATTGTTGACGAGCCAGCCGACGAACAACCGCGCAACGTACGTGGCCCCTTCCGCTCGCTGCGCATCCCCCTTCCAACGGCTGCGCCACTTCCACGCGGATCGAGCCCAAAACGAGTAAACCTGTAGCTATAATGTATTAACATTTTTTCGTCGCTATCCTGATAGCTTGTACATATGCCCCAAATTTATTTAGCTCCATCTTAAGCCTTTTGTTAGACCCTTGCCGCTAGAAACCTTATCTTGTTGCCAGCATTCCCGGTGCCGATTTCAGTTCCTCATCACTTTCCTGTTTCGGTTGTTTTTTGCTTCCCGTCTTGCTTGAATAAACTGGTTGTGGACTGTTCTACTCGCGAAACAGTAAAAGTGGGATTTTCCAAAAAATTTCGTAAGCGTAAGTGGACTTCATCTCTGGGGACCAGGGCTGGTACAAAAGTGCCCTTGTATCCGCCTTAAAAAAACCCCGTAAATCATCTAGTACCCCCTTATATGATTTTCTACTGATCTAAGCCGCCTTACATCGATCTAACCCCCTCTAGATTTTGAAAAACACCCGCGAAGGGTCATATTTTGAATGTCTTTTGCGGGAAGTAGGCAAATTTTGTTTATTAGGTTGTTTTTCCTTGATTCTCTCGCTATATTTGTGCCATATTTCATAAAAATGTCGTATCCGGGGCAGCTCTGTTGCCCCTTATAAATAAACTTCAGAATATCGATGACACCGGATCTGGTCTGGCGAGAGGTGTTTCTCCGGGTCGACTTGCAGGATTTGGGCCGCGTTGTTCAGGTAATTTGGCAGCTTGCTAAATTTCTAGACTTTATGAGACGTTATTTCTATGTAATTTGAAATGACAATAGTTGGGCTACTATTTATATTCGGTAAAAATCCTAGACGAGCTGACCTTTAAGGAGATTCTGCTGCTTCTAAGAATTTCAGAACTTTTTAGGTATGCCAACAGTTCCACTCGTTGATCGACGAGACGTTCTGGAAACGACGCTGCCATTTCGACGGCATCGACCTGCCGCCGGCTCGTGTGGTGGCTGTTGGTGAGCAAAATGTTGGTATTATCAAATTCTACTACTAAATTTTATTCAAAGTCTCTGCTAAATTCTTATTTTGATGAAAACCTTTCAGGGCCATCGCTTTGACTATCGGCGCCTCCTCGCCATCGCATCAGCCAGCCATACCAACCCGTATGGCAAAAATATCATCGGCAGGATTCCGGTGAACCAGCCGCAGCATCCCGATTTCAACGGGAACCCGGCGTGCTATATTTATGTCAGCAGGTTAGCGAAAGAAAATAAGAGAGAGAGAGAGAGAAAAAAGCTAAAGCTTTATTGCATGCTTTCCCTTACAGAAAATTAGACTTGCCAATAGATTACTCTACGAGGAACCGCCAGTCGGCTGCTTCGCGCCGGGCCCCTCGCACTGCTTGGCCGCGCATTGTCACTGGGGACTGCGCCGGATTCGACTGGAACTCCTGGAATGTGGTTTTGAGGTTTTTACAGTATTTACGATTCTATTTTTTGTTTAGGACTGGATTCTCGACCACGTGCGCCCAAAAATTGTCGTCGGCGAACGACATGCGCCCAGAAATGATGCCTCGGCCACCTATGATTTTACAGCCGAGGTAAAGATTCTAAAATTAAACTAAAAGAGTTTTTTTTAGCTCCGAATCGCCGGCGAAGTGGCCCCCCGGATTCCAGACATGATAAAGCAAGAACGACACAAGCGCTTTTCAGCCGAATACGAAAAGCGGTCAGGTGAGTGTTTCCTTTTCCATTACCTTTAATCGTAACAGTTTTGCTTTAAACGCTACTTAAAACCGTGATTTTAGAACAGCCATGGACTACGGAATGCGTCGAATTTGAAGGCTATACGAGTGGCATCAGGTACTTGACCGTCAAGAGCGAGGGGAGCACGCTATCGGTGAGTTTAAATTTTTCAATTGCGATCCATAGTATTTTGTAAAACGTTTAACCTTTAATGCTTCGACATTTAGGACGAGCCCGAGGACTGCCGCGGAATGAAATTCACCGACACCTTCATACGCGTCGAATTCCCGGCCGAATTGAAGTGGCATGAGATGGATGTAAGCTATCCGCGTTTTCCTATCTTTACAAAGCTATTTTGAAAACCAGGAGGCTTCAAAATTGTGCTAAATTGTTTACTTGATACTTTCTACTAATTCCCACTTTCAGGCAACTTCCCGCCCGTCCTGCAATGTGCCCGTAATGTAAATTAACATCCCACGAATCTTTTTTCATTCTTTGAATCTTATGCACAGAATAAACTTTTTCGAATAAAAAATGTCAATGCTCCACAGAACGCTTTGCACGAGCAGCCGGCGCATGTTCGTCTACCTGGGCTGTCGGTTTCTACAAGGTAAAATATGATATTTTTTCGATGATAGGGTCATTTTGACGGGCCGTCTTTTTTGCGTGTGTGTGACCACTCGGGTTCGTCGAGCGTTTTCCCCCCTCTCCATCCTCTTTTCTGCAAAAAATCGACTGGCCGCCGAGCATTTTCCCCTCGCTGCCTTGTCCCTGCGGGTAAACAAGCAGCTGCCCAAACGAATGATCGTGTTCAGTTTTTGAGGTTTTGAGTATGATTTTACTACTTTTGATCCTTTCGCGAGTTTTTTTAACTGCTCAAATCATGCCCAGTCCTTGAAACTTGTGTAATAATTTACAATTCCGTATCGAAGTAATTTCAACGGCGATCTAGCCCCAATTTCGTTAATTCTTTCATCGAATTGGAGTCTAGCAACCAGGAAAACGATCGAATTCGATGCTATCGCGCCAAGCACTCGCCCACCAAGATAACAGATCGAAAATCTGGCGCATCGTGCGGGGAGTTTTCCACAATTGGAACACTCCCCCATGTTTTGGGCAGTTTACACCTCGAATCCATAGGTCAAACGCGCTGTCTTGGTGTCGACAACATTGTCAAAACGGGAATTAATTATCGGTTATTTAAAGTTGTAATATTTGCACGAATTTTGGTTAATTTCCGGGGCGTGGTTTCTAAAAAGTAAAACGAATAAAGAATTCCCTCTACTTAGAAGCATAGAAATTCCAGAAAAGAATTAAAAGATAAAGAATAATAGCTGTAAAACCTCAGAAATTGGGAAATTTTAGGAAAACAACCTTTTAAAAACCAAATTTTCGATTTCCAGTTTTATCATTAGTGCACAGTTAATCTTCCAAGACTATAACTTGCCCAAATGTTTGAAATTGATAGTAGCGAAGAACCTACTCATTTCGATAATTCTCAAAAGGTGGGGGGGGGGGGGGGGGGGGGGGGGCCCCCTGGGGGGGGGGGGGGCCCCCCCCCCCCCCGGCTGGGCTTTTCTCCGTTCTTCTTGGCATTTTATCAAGCCCTGATAGCGCCCCGCCCCGTCACCCCACCCGACTAATTTAGGCTATTTTGACCCAGGAGTCGCTCATCCCCCAAGACTTTGATGTTTCTTTTTATCTTGCTCCTCGCTGACGCGCGCATCCACGTGCTGCTGCTGTGATTCTCGCACCTTGATATCATTTGGCGTCGAAAACGGCCCGTTTCTAGAGGGTTTGGCCTCAATTTTGGACCCACACTGCTGATTACATAATTTTTCGATTATCTCCACGTGGTTCTCGAGATAACTATCAGCTTTATTTAGGGCCCGCAGCAGCTGAGACGGCCCACATGTCCTTCTTCGACGGGATCCCGATGGCCGCCCCGATCGAGGTGTTCCACATGAACAACCTCTACCTGCAGGAGACCGATCCCAACAAGGTCAACTTGACGATTGGAGGTGGGTTTTTGTTTTGAGGGAAATCTGTGTGGTTTTCTTGTAGTTTCAAAAAGTTTTGTTGTAGATTTTTATATCTATTCCAATAGCTAATTTCATGTTTTGATCTTTTTAAAGTGGTTTATCCAAGTTTTTGACCTAAAATTAGAGTTTCGATTACAATTTGTAAAGACATTTTGTAGAATCTGCGAAACGGCTTGAATAAAAAAAGCTATGAAGTTTCAAGGTGCGAATAAGCAGAAAAATGCGTACATTGAAAACTGTAAAAATTTGAAGCTTTAGCAAACCTTTTCTTTTTGTCTATTTTTTAAACTGTCTTAAACGGAATGCTTTATTTATAATTTCTACGTGTTTAGCCTACCGCACCGAAGAGGCGAAACCCTGGGTGCTGCCCGTCGTCCGCACCGCCGAGGCCGCCCTCGCCGCCGACCAGACGCTCAACCACGAATACCTGCCGGTGCTCGGATTCGAGCCCTTCTCCAAGGAGGCCACCAAGCTCGTCCTCGGCGCCGACTCGCCAGCCATCAAGGAGGATAGGGTATTTTTTGGTTTTTCTACAATTTATGCCTACATTTTCTTAGGTTATCGGCGTGCAATGCCTCTCGGGCACCGGCTCGCTGCGCGCTGGCGCAGAATTCTTGGCCCGCGTCCTTGGGCTCAAGACTGGATACTACAGCAACCCGACATGGTATAGTTTTCGTTCCTTTTCAATGATCTGGTTTTTAGGGGCAACCACGGGCTCGTCTTCACCAACGCCGGCTTCACCCAGCTCGGCCAGTACACCTACTGGGATCCCGTCAGCAAGCGCGTCGACATTGAGAATTTGTTGAAGGTTGGTTTCTAGTTTCTACTAGTTTCTAGTTAAACTAAAAAGTTTAGTCGCTCAAGAAAACTTTGAAAATACGAAATCACAGTTTTTAAACACATTTTAACTTTTTTAGGACCTCGAGGCGGCGCCCCCGAAGTCGGTGATCATCCTCCACGGCTGCGCCCACAACCCCACCGGCATGGACCCCACGCAGGAGCAGTGGAAGCAGATCTGCGAGGTCATGAAGGTACGAGTTCTTTTTTTTTCTAAAACCTCAATTTTTAGAGAAAGAACCTGTTCACCTTCTTCGATATTGCCTACCAAGGGTTCGCGTCCGGCGACCCGGACGCCGACGCGTGGGCCATCCGCTACTTCATCGACCAGGGCCTCGAGATGGTCATCGCCCAGTCGTTCGCCAAGAATTTCGGCCTGTACAGTACGTTTTAGCGTTAGTCTGTTAAATTCTGATTTTTTTAGACGAACGCGTCGGCCACCTGACCATCATCGTCAAGGACAAGGCCGTCATCCCGTCGTTCAAATCCCAGATGCAGCTCATCATCCGTGCCAACTGGTCGAACCCGCCCGCCCATGGTGCCAAGGTCGTTCAAGCGTTATTTTGTCTAAATTTGTCGTTTAGGTTGTACACAAGGTGCTCTCCGACCCGGTCCTTTGCCAACAGTGGCACGATGCGATTAAGGTATCTATTTTTTTACCAGGTTTGAAGCTATTTTTCTCTAGACGATGTCCAGCCGAATCCGCGAGATGCGCGCCGCCCTCCGCGAACACCTCGAGAAGCTCGGCACGCCCGGCACGTGGGACCACATCACCCAGCAGATCGGCATGTTCTCCTACACCGGATTGACAGGTGATTTCTTTAGCTTTTTGACATTATTATGATGGTACTGGACTATTAGCGGGGGAGACGAATTTTTGTTCTTTCTGCTAATATATAAGGGATTTTCCAATGTTTTATGAGCTCCTGTTTGTCAAACGGTTATACAAATTTTTTGGTTTTCTAAATGCGAAGATTTGAGCCTTTTTCGGCCATTTTTCATACATTTTTACCAAAATCGAAAATTTTTTAATGAGTTTTATCTTAAAAATCGTATAAATTGCTATAAAAAGGGCCTACATTTCGGTATCTGGTTGTATGGGAATGCTGGGAAAAATTAGTTTTGCCCCTGCTACACCCCCCACTAACAGTCCAGCACTATTATGATCAATTTTCAGCTGACCAAGTCAACCACCTTGTCGAGAAGCACAAGGTCTTCCTCCTCAAGGACGGTCGCATCAACCTCTGCGGGCTTAACACGAAAAACGTCGAGTAAGCCCGTTTCCCATTTCCTTGAACCCACTTTCTTTTCCAGATACGTCGCCAAGGCGTTCGACGAGACGGTGCGCAACGTGAAGAGCCACATCTGAACGTCCAGAAGCCGCCGCCGCCCATTATCTACCTTAACTTTTTCTTCACAATGTACTGTGTTGTCTTATTTAGGGTTTTGCGTTGTAATTTTGGACTATCGCCGAGATGTGATGTTTTTACTATTCTCTGTCTCGGTGTGTCGTATTTGTGATTGAAAAACAGTTCTCAAAAGTCTGCCTGTGCCCTTCCATCCACCCAGCGTATGTGCTTGTCTTCAAATAGTCGTCGTGTGTTATTCGAATTTGCAATAAACAGTGGAAATTATGCTTCGCGACTGAAAACCGTACATTTTTTAGTTTGTTGCTTCTTTGGGAACCCGGCACTTTTAGGCACGAGGTGTAATAGGGCATTAGGTACAAGATTCTAGACACCAATTGCGATTTTTTTGTTGCTTTCAGCACAACTCGTTTTTGCTTGTACCACAAAATGGCGCGGCCAGGAAGTGATCCGTTTCTTGACCTCCTCCAAGACGTTTTTAGTTTTTAACTGGAAAAGATTTGGCCTAATTTGTCTGTTTGTTTTGTTGTTTGTTCTGTTTCAACATTGATTCCGGCCGGCCATGCCTTGCACAAGAGATTGGCGCCTGCTCGCAGTGCGCAAACAATGGCATGAATATTAAATCCTACTATATATAAAAAAATAGTTCCTGTGTGTGTGTGTGCATTTGCATGCAACTTCCGTCAGCGTGTTCCAGTAGTATCTCAAGAAGGGAAGTACTTAGGGGTATGTTCGATACGTCATTAGGTGCGTAATGGGCTGGAGATGACTGCACACATATCAGATCTTACAAAATATGATGTTTTCGACATTAAAATTAAGTTTTTCATGGAAAATCGGACACCCCAATTTGTTCGGAAAAAATTAGCATGCACCGGAAGTCGCGGTAGCCTATATAAAGGGACGGCAAGAGCATTTTTCATTTTCGTCATCCGAATCCGGGAAGATTATGCAAAGCCAAGAATGTCATTGGAGAAGACGGGGCCAGGGTTGAAAAGCCGCGAAGCGGTTTTTCAACCCTGGTGCTATATATAAAAAAATAGTGTCTGTGTGTTTGTGTGCATTTGCATGCAACTTCCGTCAGCGTGTTCCAGTAGTATCTCAAGAAGGGAAGTACTTAGGGGTATGTTCGATACGTCATTAGGTGCGTAATGGGCTGGAGATGACTGCACACATATCAGATCTTACAAAATATGATGTTTTCGACATTAAAATTAAGTTTTTCATGGAAAATCGGACACCCCAATTTGTTAGGATGAAATTAGCATGCACCGGAAGTCGCGGTAGCCTATATAAAGGGACGGCAAGAGCATTTTTCATTTTTCGTCATCCGATCCGGAAAAATTATGCAAAGCCAAGAATATCATTGGAGAAGACGGGGCCAGGGTTGAAAAGCCGCGAAGCGGTTTTTCAATCCTGGTTAAATGCTAATTGCATTCTGATTACGCTAGCAAAATTTCCGGTTGCATTTTTTGAGATCAAATTAAGATTATGATCCAACTAAGGCCGATTACGGCCGATGGAATAACTACAGGGTGTCCCAAAAAAAAAGACCCCCCCAAAAATTTGAGCCAGAGGGCACCTACGGAGCTGAAAATTTGCACAGAGGTAGCGAAGGCAATTTTCTATGAACAAGGAAAGTTACAGCCCGATCGGCCAGCGGGTTTTAAAGTTATAGCGAAAATACTTTTCATTTTTAATTTAATATGGGGATCTTTGAAATTTGCATCAAAGATATGCGTTATTCTTGGATTTACGAGCCGATTTTGCATAAATTTCGCTTAAAAATGCCATTTTCTTGATGGAGCTTTTGGAAAACGATTGCGTATGAAGAATAAAAAGAGTGTTAAAACAACTGTTTTATCGTTCCAAATCACGTCTTATTGTACATTTTGGCAATTTGAGCTTCGTCGGCCCGAAAACAGAGTTCGACGAGCTCGAAAACAGTGTTGAAGTTTAGATTTGGGCTTATGTTGGTGCTTACGCTGAAGTTTAAGCCAAGCTCAAGCGTTCAACGATAGTTTCCGCCATGAGGTCTGGTATTCATCGTTCTTGCTGATCATTTTCTCGCTACATGAGCAATCGTTTTCCAAAAGCTCCATCAAGAAAATGGCACTTTTCAGCGAAATTTATGCAAAATCGGCTCGTAAATGCAAGAATAACGCATATCTTTGATGCAAATTTCAAAGATCCCCATATTAAATTAAAAATGAAAAGTATTTTCGCTATAACTTTAAAACCCGCTGGCCGATCGGGCTGAAACTTTCCTTGTTCATAGAAAATTGCCTTCGCTACCTCTGTGCAAATTTTCAGCTCCGTAGGGTGCCCTCTGGCTCAAATTTTTGGGGGGTCTTTTTTTTTGGGACACCCTGTACACGATGATACCTGGACTTAATTTGCCTGTTTTTCTTTGTTCAACTATCGTATTTATTTGTGGCTTGTATTTTACAACATTTAATGGGCATCAAGCAAAAATTCATGGCAGCTATTGAGTGATGAAGTTCCATCTTTTTATGGCGCTGCCTGGCCCTTTAATTTTCGATCGAGACTTTCAGAGAGGTGTAGCTATGCGAACGTGCAATCTGCAGCAAAATTTTCAAGCAATTTTGAAATAGAATAAAACAATTGCGGCCCTCTAAACCTGTTTGAGAGGGCAGCTATCTTCATTGGTAGTGAGACGTAGCGATTCCTTATGCGAGCAATTTACCGTAACCCGATTTCTCATGCGCCAGGAAATGGCTGGGCCGGCAAGGAAAATCGTGGCCGTTGTATTTTTCTGGCGGCATTTCAAATCTGAAAACGATAAGAATCATAGAGCCTCTAATTTGGCATAATACTTTGAGAGCTGCCAGTATACCAATCACCATGAATACCATGGTCTTACTTTACGGTTGCTTATTGAAATGCCAAATTCCACCTAGCGTAACAGCTTTAAAGATACACCAGGGTTGAAAAACCGCTTCGCGGCTTTTCAACCCTGGCCCCCGTCTAGGATCGATGAAGTTAAAGACTTAGCATAATTCTTGCTAAAAACCGCTCACCAAAAAATGAAAAGCGCGCCCTCTCTTCCTTTTTACAAACCATTTCCACTTCCGCCGTATGCTAATCGCTTCCTAACAAAGAGGTTGGCCGAAAACTTTACAAAAACCTAATTTTAATATAGAAAATAACAATTTTTCAAAACTTTTATGTGTGTGCAGTCGATTCCGGCCCCTTCTTTACCCTATGACGTTTCTTCCCTACCGAAAAAATGCTTCCCTAAGGCTGTAGGTGCGGAACATCCAAACGGAAGTGCATGCAAATATACACACACACACACACACACACACACACACACACACAGACACTATTTTTTTATATATAGTAGGATAGTAGGATTGAAAAAATTAGCTGCAACACTTTTTTCATTTAAACATATTTGCTCGCTTTTTCCATTGCATTCTGGCCTGAATTTACAATTTGGAAGTGGCGCTCAAAACACAGTCCGCCGTGCATCGATTACGTCCTACCAGAAATGTCTTGCACAAGGAATTGCCGGCTGGCAAAGGGAAAGAGCGCCCGCTCCACGATTCCTTATCGCAACACGGGTAACAGCCTTTTCGATAGGCTGTTGTTCATTTTGCATTTCTGCTTTGGCCAGGAAATTTTGGATCTTCTGTGCAACTATTTGGATTTTCATCTTTTCCCTTCTTAATGTTTGCGTGGCTTTGCACCATATTTTCCAGTCATATCGAGCCACAAATTAAAAACGCTGTTTGCGAGCGACATTAACGAAGCTTGGCACGGGTTTTTCGACCTTGTGAACGAGAATGGTCGACGTGGTAACATTGTACAGTTTTGAAAGCTTAAAAAGTTCCATTCAAAACGCGCTAAAGTTATAAAGTCCGTTTGGCTAAGGGAACTCCGAAATTATTCTGCGCAGTTCGGAACTTTGGCGAGAGCCCGTTTAAACCCCGAAAACTAACTTTCTAAACTTTCAAAACGGTACAACGCGCCTAATTCGACCATTCTTTTTACAAGCCACCAAAAAAGTACGGAAAATTGTGCCAAGCCACAAAGGGCACTGTTCGATTTTTTAAACTCGGTTAGCCGCTTATCACTTTCGAAGACGCTAACGTTACTCGTAAAATTTGTAAAGAACTGTTCCTTCCATACGTACCTCCTGTTTACATCATCCGAACCCTCAGAAAATGTCCATGTCTGTCGGGAAGAGAAGCGTGGTGGTGCACTTGCCAGTGCAACAAGACCAACCAACGGGACTGTTGAACCAGGTCCATATGACAATGCCTGACAATTATTCCCCGGATGTGGTAAGCCTGGCGTTTTATCGAGTAACGGAAATTTATTTTTTGTTGGTGTTTCGAGGATTCGGACGTCAAATGAAAAATAATGAAAAACACCGAGTTAAGATTTTCTTGGCATCATGAAAGCGTTTGAAAGCATTAGTCGTGAAAATACAAATTATACAAAAGGACATAAGGTACGGCCAAAAGGCCCGGTTTTTCAGGAGGATAAACACTATCGAAGGGCCGACATTCCCTTGATCACTACCACTCCATCGGCCGAGGCACCCAGGCGACGGTCATGTGGGTCGTTTGCTTTCTCTAGCTTTCTCTATGTCTCTCTGCTATCTAACGATCTTTTTTCTCTACTACTGTCACCGGCTGGATCCTAAAACAAACCGAAAATTTAGTGGTGCACAACTTCAAAATGGGAAGATGCGTCGCGTGGCCGCAAAACGGTATGTTCCGGTTTTAAGCCAAGCTTTTGCCGCGCGACTAGATTAACGAATGAAGGATAAAATATATTCGGTAAACGGCAGCTGTGGGGTCGTGCATAAAAAATTAGGGCGAATAAGGGGGGGACACAACAACAATTCCGACAGATCCAACAGACAACACAACGGACAACAGACCGACAGACAGGCAAATCCCGAGAGCGGAGGCGTTTACGACACATAGAGGCGTTGCGGGACGACGGGGATACGGTCAGAAGGGCGCGCCATAAGGCTGGGCGGCTAGACTCTCGCCTTTCGCACAACAACCCACCTCAAATCAGGTACAAGATGGACGAGTTGAAGGGCGACAAATCGCATAAATGGCTGATGCGCGAGCTGCAGAACACGCAATACCTTGTCCACCCGCATGTACGTCGAAGGGTTTTTCGAATAAAAAGCTTTTCATTCAGCATATTAATTCTCTACAAGGTTTTGCTCCAGATTGTTCGCTGCCTGGACACGTTCTACGAGAAGGACCAACACGGTAAATTACTATACACGTGGATCGTCACCGAACGTATGGAAACGACGCTGGACAAATACTTTAAGTGCGTTGGATCTACGTTTTTATTGTTTTATTTTTATTGTCGAATTTTTGCGGAGGCTCTACGACGCAAAAAAAAACAATTTTCCAGGCGCCTGAACGCCCCGGAGAAGATCCACAGACCGCGGGACCATCGACACATCGCCGCGTTGATGACGCAGCTGTTCATGGCGCTTGATTTTCTGCACCATCGTGGAGTGATGCACAGGGTATTTTGTCGTTGAGCTTGATCTCGTTCACTCCTTCCCTCGTTCTCCTGTACCTAAGTCTATCGCGCTACTTTAGGATCTCAACCCGAAAAACGTCGGGCTCAACCTGCAAGATTTCAAAATCAAGATTCTGGACTTTGGATGCTCCGGGTTCGTTTCCCAAGCAGAGTTTGAGAACGCGACAAGTTTTAGCCTAACTGATAGCGATGGGCTGCAAACTACAAAAAATCGCGTGGGGACGCCGCCCCTCTACCGTCCGCCCGAGCTGCTGGTGGAGCATGTTGTTTACGATTCGGGTGGTAGGGTTTTTACCTGTGCGCGCGGTTAGCAGCAAGTTCTGGAAATTTGGGGATTGCAAAGTATGCTTAAATTTCGATGAAAACACGTTGTACGCTCTGAAACTCGATTCAGATTTTTTTCAGTCGATGTCTGGGCGGTCGCTCTTATTGCGGTGGAGATGCTGGGCAACAAGCTGTTCCTGCCACGAAACTACAAGCAGTCGCCGGCGTTCAATCAGGAGGTCTGTTTAGCCCAATTTTTGGAATTTTTTTCCCACCATAAGTTGCAGGATGTGACTTTTTAGGGCCTTTCAAAAAACCCCTTGAAACGTTTTTTACAAAATACAACATAAAACACAATATTGACAACAAAAATTAAGTTTTTGAAAGTGGAAAAGCGTTTGAAGGATTTTTTAAAGCGGGAAATCTGGAATTTAGGATCAACTATAATAATTTTGTTGTGGTCTCTGTCTGTCCGGTCCCGAATTCAACTCGAAGGGGAAAAGAGCTAGAGCTTAACTCTCTTCGGATTCGGATAGAGCGTGGTCAGAAACCCCAAACTGATAAAAAAATTATGAAAAAGTTTTAGTTTAAATTATTAAAATTAACTTTGAAAGTTTTTCCCTTAGTAAAAGGGGTCGGGGACGGAGGTTGGGGTGATTTTGGACATAGTGAGCCAGGTGGCGCGCGTTTCGTGGATGAAAATTTTTACGGGGGATTTCATTTCTTTTTCTCTCTCATTCCATCCGGTCGGTCGTTATTTTCGTTTTTTAAAAGGGGATTTCGGCTAGGGGAGGTATCTTAAGCCATCGGGAAGGTATTTAGGTAGTTTTTGAAGGGGATTTCGGCTAGGGGAGGTATCTAAAGCCATCAGGGAGGTATTTAGGTCGTTTTTGAAGGGGATTTCGGCTATGGGGGGTACCTGAAGCCATCAGGGAGGTATTTAGGTCGTTTTTGAAGGGGATTTCAGCCATGGGGGTATCTGAAGCCATCGGGAAGGTATTTAGGTAGTTTTTGAAGGGGATTTCGGCTATGGGGGGTATCGGAAGCCATCAGGAAGGTATTTAGGTAGTTTTTGAAGGGGATTTCAGCCATGGGGGGTATCTGAAGCCATCGGGAAGGTATTTAGGTAGTTTTTGAAGGGGATTTCGGCTATGGGGGGTATCGGAAGCCATCAGGAAGGTATTTAGGTAGTTTTTGAAGGGATTTCAGCCATGGGGGTATCTGAAGCCATCGGGAAGGTATTTAGGTAGTTTTTGAAGGGGATTTCGGCTATGGGGGTATCTGAAGCCATCAGGAAGGTATTTAGGTAGTTTTTGAACGGGATTTCAGCCATGGGGGGTATCTGAAGCCATCGGGAAGGTATTTAGGTAGTTTTTGATGGGGATTTCAGCCATGGGGGTATCTGAAGCCAACAGGAAGGTATTTAGGTAGTTTTTGAAGGGGATTTCAGCCATGGGGGGTATCTGAAGCCATCAGGAAGGTATGTAGGTAGTTTTTGAAGGCGATTTCGGCTATGGGGGTGTAGAATATGGAGGGTAGCCCGAAGGCCAGTCGATTACAGTCGCGAAGCGGCTGTAATCGGCTGGTGTCTAGACAATTCGAATGCGATTACACCTACCTTTTAAGCGCCCGGATTTTGACTAAAATTACCCCGAAATTTAGCAATTGCGTGAACAAGGCCAAGTGTCGGTGCTGTTGCAAATTCTCACTATCCTCGGGCTGCCGGAGCACCGCTACGTAGAGACGTAAGTTGCAAGGGCATCAGTTTTTTCTAAATATTGTCTCGCCTGTTCGCTAAGCGACCTTGAGGTACACTAAAATACAGTACACGATCTAGACGGCGAAAAAACGGCTTAAAATGCATTTCAATGAAATTCCAGGTTCCATAATCACTTCCTCAAAACGGCCGCGTGTCCGAGTCAACTAGCCTACGCGCTTGTGGAACCCTTGAATCGACTAGGTCCGGACAGCTCGGCGCTTACGAGTTTGTTTTTGTACCTTTTCTGGCTTGGATAATTTCCCATGAATGCACATCGCGTATGACGGCTGCCGATTTTAGAATCAGACCTCCAGGAACTGCTATGCAAAATTCTCATCTTCGACCCGCGACGTCGCCCTACGCCCGCCGAATGTCTGAGACACCCGTATTTGAGCAGAATGCATGTGGGTTTCCGTTGGCTAAAGTCTAGGAAACCCCTCACCCCCTTTTTGGCCAGGCGTTCTATTAAAGGGCTGCCGACGGCATGTGTCGATCCCCCATCAACAAATTGGCAAGTAGCCAACAGGGCAGAGAGGGCGCCCAGGGGAGAGGCGCAGAGACATTTGCTTTCCCGCGCGTAATCGATTGACTTATGCCGCCCTATCCCTTTAATGCGCGGAGTACCTGAAAATGTTCGCCGTGGTCAAATTACCATCCCAAAAATTGTTTGCTTACGTCAAAAATTGTTAGAAATTTTTTGTAACAATTATAAGTATGGGTTTCCATTAATTAATTTTTCCCGGACCAGAGTGAGTTTTCGTATCCCGGCGCTCCTTAGGCCTACAGAACTGACAATGGTTCCAAAATGTAGCTCTTGCTCTGTAGGATAAGGCTACAGTAGATCTCAATCGAAAAAACTAGCGAAAAAGAAAATATTTGAGTTTGAAGCCGGTAGTATTTTCGGCATCGCATGCTTTTGTTTTCACATTTTAAATTCTTGTAGAAATTTTCTAGCAATTTTTGGCGTCTGGAAACAACTTTTTTAGAGTAATACGACCACGGCAAACATTTTGAGATACTCCACGAATTAATAGGACGTATGGCTGAAAAATGGGGGGGGGATTTCCTAGACTCCTACCGTTTCCGTTTGTCATCCGGACCAGGGACCCAAGGCCAAATTGCTAGCTGAACCTTCGGTTTGCAGGATAAATACCGGCAGACCGCCCCGATCCAAGATGGGAAAAGCGATCTAGAGCGACTCGATGAGATGCTGCAGCTTTACTCGAAGAAACTGGAGCCGGTCGGAAATAGAGAAGAGCTGAATGCCGAGATGGACTTCAGCAATAATTGATCAAGAGTGAACATGTCGGTGGTTGCCACCGAATCCAAATTTTTTATTTGCGTTTGGTCGTCCTGTTTTAATTCTGATTATCCACCTTATTTATTAGTATTTTTATTGAAAAACTAATGCATGGCGGATCATGACAAAAAATATCAACTCTTCTTTTAAAAAGATTTTAATGGATTGCACGGGGGTAGCGACTAAAAGTATTGGGAAGACGAGGGGATACAGAAAGACGTCTGGCGAATTCAGGGTAGAAGAAAACAAGTAAAATTATTAGTTTTTTTGACTACAGTATGAAAACTACGGTATCAATTACAAAAATGAGCAACCGGGATTTGTTCGGGGGTGTTAAAGCGGGTTTTCAGGATTAAAAATACTTTTTTTACGCTGAGATGGCTGAGCTGGTAAGGCAGTTGTGCGAATACCCATTGTTTAGGCAAATGTCGAATTGTTAGAAGGATTTTAGAGCTTAAAAGATGGAATAATTTAAAGTAGCAATCGGAGGAGCAAGATCGAGACAACGGAAATTAGACCGGAAACGGAGAATCGGCTGCTGATGGCATTTTCGCTGTTCGGCCGCTCGTCCCTGAAAATCAGGATTTAAATTGAGTATTTTTTAAAGTATAAAGTCTGGACCAGCGATAGTTGGGAGAAGCGGAGAGAGGCGGAAGTGGGAAATTTGGGGAGAAGCTCGTGCTAATATATTTTTTGGTTAACCTGTAATTTCTCCATCGTTCTTTTTACCAGCTGTCGGCAGCCAAAGGGTGTTTGGCTGAATTACACACAATTTTAGTGTTTTTACGCTCCGGTACGGTAGGTTACGGTATTCGTACTATCCCCCGTCACTTACGCTTGAGTTTTTGTAATAATCTTTAATAACGATATTTATAAATAAAGTTTAATAGCAGAATTGAACCTTGGAAATAAATATTTGAGGGTCGTTAAGTTACAGTATTGTTAAGATTGCCTTATTTTCCTTATTTGGTGGTTACGGTAGCACAGCTAAACTTTTGTCGCTTTTCAGAATACTTTTTCCGATAAATACGTACAAAACACTGCGTCAAATTTTCACAGCACGCTAAATTCAGATCGTTTTGGAAGGTTAACAAGTTTCGGATTTATGTGTCGTAACCGGGTAAACCGACTAAAATTTAGGTACTTTACCTGGGTTAAGTAAACATAAATATCAGGTTGGAGGTAAGTCCTGTCGCCGGGATTTTGGAAAGCTGGCTAAATTCGTAGATAGCTCCATTCTGCACATGCAATATGTCATTTTGTAGCTCTTGGCCTGAACCGTTGCGGGAGGTGGGTCCTAGACCGCCAAAATTAAAGAGAGCCGAGATACAGGCCCAAGAAGTTTTTCACAAAATCACCAAAAAGTGTTTTGCAAGTTATCTCTGCATAGAGTCATTTGCATGCGATACCTTTAACGCCAATCGATAGCTCTCAAGGAGTAGATATCGATAGATGTTAAGATCATCAAAACTGGACAATGGACGGCCGAGATATGGGCCTTTGAAATTTGGACCATTCCTTAGAACTTTTCTCGAAATCCCATACATTTGGTCAAAAATCCGCTCGGCGCGTCCAAAAATAAAGCGGCAATTTTCGGCACCTGCCGGTCAAATCCAGCGAAATGTATGGGATTTCGAGAAAAATTGTAAGAAATGGTCCAAATTTCAAAGGCTCATATCTCGGCCATCCAGTGTCCGATTTTGATGATCTCAAGATCTATCGGTATCTACTCCTCGAGAGCTATCGATTGGTGTTAAAGGTATCGCATGCAAACTGCTCCATGCAGAGATAACTTGCAAAAACACCTTCGCTCAATTTTTCCCAAAACTTCTTGGGCCCGTATCTCGGTCCTCCTGGCTTTTGGCGGTCTAGGACCCACCTCCCGCAACGGTTCAGGCCATGAGCTACAAAATGACATATTGCATGTGCAGAATGGAGCTATCTACGAATTTAGCCAGCCTTCCAAAATCTCGGCGACAGGACTTACCTTCCAACCTGATATATAGGAAATCCGTAAAAATGGCTATTATGGCGAATCTGGCTAGATGGGCAAGGCTAGCAAAGAATCTTTTGGAATCTCCAAATGATGGTACTTACCATCCCTCGGCCAGCATTGTCTCAATCTGGGACCAGGTGCCGTTATGAGGGTGTGGGGGCTCGATTCCGAGGATGTTGAGGGCAACCTGAAGCAGGTTGTAAGTTTCTAAGCGTACGTATGCACTGGTAATGTCAAAAAATATGATGAAAAATTCAAAAACCTGATAAACATCAACCATGTCGATCGGACCGTACTTCTCGTTGACTTTGAAGGCTGAAAAATGGAAGATATTGACTTTGCAATGGTAAATGTCACGCTCGAGAAATCTATCTAAAGGGTGTCCCAAAAAACCCCCCACCTAGCGGTCCGCAGTCGATTCCGATTTTTACGATTTAGGTATCTATCGAAAGCTCTCGAAAAGGCGAGAAAACAAGGAGGGTTGATTTACTTATTTCATATGCCACAAGCTTTTAAATGGCGTACCAGGCCCCTTGGCCAAGAAGATGCCCCGCATCTCCGGGCTGTCCGGCTCCCAGCCACCTACTGCTTTTACGGTGGTAGAGACTTCCGCGGGGATTGAGGGGAGCTCACGCTGAAAATCAATACGATCTATGTTTCGCTCACTGTCTCTCTCTCTCTCTCTCTCCCTCTCTCTCTCGAAACTTACCGATACGACAGTAACCCCCGGTCGGGTGATGAGCACGATTCCGGACATGAATCTCGAGCCGGCCCATCGCAGATTTTCGGGGATGTCGGCCATTCTGAAAAGTTTTACGTAGCGAGAGAGATAACGAGCGGGAGAGAGAGAGAGAAAGAGAGAGAGAGCGAGAGAGCGAGAGAGAGAGAGAGAGTGCAATACTTACCTGTAAACTACTACGGGCTGTTGCTCATCCTCATCATAATCTCCTTGTGGAGCCCATTGCTCGCACACTTTGAACTCGTAGAAGATCTGCAGCAAGTTTTAGCCAGTTAAGTAAGTATTACATTGAATTCATCATCCGGCTTGGTGAACACCATGACCATGCCGTGGCTGTTGACCAACTTGGTGACCTTGGAATAGTCTGAGAGGCATTCTTCCAGGAAGTACTGCTCCTCTTCGAGAACTTTGCCAAGGCCTAAAAATGGAATTTCTTTCTTAAAAGGGTGGTAACAGTAAACACGCTATGCTTGACAACGCGAAGCTGTAAGTGCGCAAAAACTTACCATGATCGCTGACGATGATCAGGTTCGTCGACTCGTCCAGCTTCTGCTCCTCGAGCTTCTTCTAAACCTCAGGAGTTGAAAAACTGCAAATAAAACCAACCTGCAGATCGTGAATATGCAGATCAATCCGGCTCAACTCTCCCTCGACTTCATCACTGCCTTCTCCGAATTCCCTAATGGCATTTGCCAAGTTACCGTAGCGCATGAGCACAAGCTAAAAAGAGTAGAATTCAAGCACTGCCATCCAAACTACTTGCCCTAGGAAGTTCGATTCTCAAAGGGCTACTGAACTCAGAGTAGAAAAAGAAAGAGCGAAGGAGCAGAAGAGGAACAAAGCGGAAAATCGCGAAATTCGAGTTTCTAGTGGCTTTTCGTCAAAGTCGGTTAAAACCCACTTGTTGTCTCTTGTGCTGATGCCTCGAGATTTTTCTGACAATAGGTGCAAAATGTTCAGCCAGATCTGCGGTCTGATCTTGGTATGACAAATCCATAACCCTTTCTGGTGGCACCATCACGATCAAGTCACCGTTGACGCGCTGAAAGTAAAAGTTCGAGAATTTTAGCGATATCTTGACTTCATTTATCCTTTAAACCCTGAAGACCCACATGACAATGCGCAAAGTAATAGCAGTGGACATCCACCCGCTTCTTGCCGGCCGTATACCAAAGTGGAGCCGGGAGACCTTGCCACCAGAGGTCGTCGGTGTCGTTGGGGCCTGAAATCACGGATAAAGCGGTATTAGAGGGTAGAGGTCAGGTCGTTAGAGGTCAGGCGTACTTTGCATACCCCGGCTCAGCCTAGGCGATGCAAATTAAGAAAGCCTGAGGAAGCCTAGGCAAACCTAGGCCTCCCCTCACTATAATATCGACCGATATCGGTATCGGTATCGTATCGTATCGCATCGGTATGCAAATTTACATACCGAGACCGATACCCGATATCGATACCGATACTTTCCGATACTATCGGGTCCAAGCCTGCTCCTTACCACTGCCTCGCTCAAAAGACAGCTTTTTTCTCCTGGGACCACATGTAGTCGGCGGTCATCCCGTGGTTTTCCGTATACAGGCCTGGAATGAATTTGTCTGTTTTGGCTTTGAAATTTCTATGCGTTTGTTTGGTTCCCATAGGTTCCCCATCCGCCGACATGATTTTTCACCCAATCCCGCTCCGATTAGTGACACTAATCTTGTGAGTGCGGGGAGTGCGTAAAAGTGGAATGTCTCAATCTGTCTCCACCAGCCCAGGCAGACTAGCCACTAGCTAGGCTAGAATGGACAGCCGTCCCACCGATATTTCATTATGCTCTGTCCATCCTGTCGCTAAATTTCAGCTGGGTCCCGGAGAGAGAGAGAGCGAGACGAAAGACAGCTGTGAACGAGAGAGCTAAAAGGAGAGAAAGTGAGACAGAGAGAGAGAGAGAGAGAGAGAGAGCGAGTGGAAAGAGCGTTCGAAATGCCAAAAGCAAATGCATGTGCTGCCCAGATTACAACCATAATTTTGCAGCGCGGTACCCCCTACACATGTCACTCCCGGCCACACACTACCCGGTGGAACAGCACAAAAACGGGTGCCAGGGCGATATTTCTAAAGGGCGGTGGAAGAGAGTGAGAGAGAGATCGACAGAAACAGGGAGAGAGAGAGAGAGAAAGAGAGAGAGAGAAAGAGAGAGAGAGAAAGAGATAGTGCGACAGAGAGATAACCACGATTTTACAAGGGGGAAATGCGTAATTTTTCGAACAACCACCTCGTCACGGTGCAAAAATCCTTGAAAAAATTCGAAATAGCAAATTATGTTCGCAAGAGTAGAGGGAGACTAGCAAAGATTTTTGGGAATGCTGTGGAAATCGAACTTTAAAATTAACCTATAAAAATTCGACTACTACCAACCTGTCACCAGACTCAACCAGTTCGGCCAGGAATGCGTGGGAAAGACGGGCCGGATGTATTCGGCTTGGACTCCATTGTCGGCAACTTTCTAAACCAAAAGAAATCTATTAAATGGACAGAGAAGCCAATAAGCCATAGCTCTTGTCGTGGGTAAGTTTCTTTATATTGCTTTTCGCTGCTCAAAACGCTCAATTGATCTCGAAAATCGAAAAGATCAGGGTACTTTGCCTTTTATATCCCTCTAGAACGATACAAACCTGAATTCCGATCAATGATTCGGGTTTAGTTTTGTTGAGCAGTGCCGCTCCATAACCGTCGATTAAGAGAATGATCAAATTTTGTCCGGCAGGCTCCGTCTCGTCGTCGCCTCCGCGATTCCAGCGATCACCCACGTCAGCAAGATCGCCCACCGAGGGCGCATGCCTGGAAAAATCAAGTCCAAAAAACCGACGATGAATTCAATACTAAGGAAAATGTACCACGAAGCATGAGAACATGCTCAATTCAATGATGAGAAGCAGGTCAAAACGGCAGATTTTTCACAAGAGGTGAAAATGGAAATTAAAGAAGCTTTGCAGAGGTATGTGGCGGAGAATCTCGATCTCGTTCTGTCTGTCTGTCTCTTTCTCTCTTTCTCTCTCTCTGTCTCTCCCGCTCTCTCTTTCTGTCTCTCTCTGGCTCTCTCTCGCTATCTCTCTCTATGTCTCTCCCGCCCTCTCTTGCTCTCTCTCTCTCTCTCTCTCTCGCTCTCTAACACTCTCTCGCTTTCTCTCCCTCTCTCTGAATCTTCAAACCACTCAATAATATGGTTTGTCCAGTGTCGATCTACCAGCCAAAAGCCCGAAACCGGACAGCCTCCCTCTCCAAAGAAATCGCCTCCGGAAATAAATGGGGAGCATGGCCCTCTTGCTCCCCTCGCCCCAGAAAAAACCGCAACGAATGGCCGACAACAACGAAATGGCCCTATAGCCCTTCGAAAGAAAAAGCAGGCAGAGAAATGGGCAACTTCTATTGTTTATAGGGGGCCCATTTGGAGTGTGTTGTGGGGGCTCATTATCGAGTCCCGGAATCTCGATGGGGGCCTTCTTTAGGTTCACGATCGAAATAGGGCTTTTTTTGGGTCCCTCGGAACTCTGCTAGCCTTAGTGGAAAACACGCACTAATGATAGCCTTCAAAACTGGCACTAAACGTCGTTTGCCATGAGAAAAGAGGAAGAAAAAAAGATCAGTAGTCACAAAAATATCAAGAATTTTGGCCCGGGAAAATCATCTAATAAGCGCCAAAAAGGAATAAGTTTACATCAAGGTCATTTTAAGATTTATCTACGCATAAAAATCGTATAGTAAACCAGCCAAAAGACCACTCTCCATCTTTTGCTTATTCTGATTTTTGCGAATCCTTAAATCTGGAGGATAAGCCCTTGGGCACCTCGAAACCCCCCATTGGGCCGTCACCTCACCTTTTTTGGTGGCCCGACGTCCCAAAAAAGGAAGACCAAAGAGCTTATCCTGGGTCGGAATCGCCAATATCTTTGAAATAGCGCTGCCATGCCAGGGCTGATTCTCAAAAAACTGGGTAGATCTTGGGGTTGTGAAGGGAAGTTCAGGTTTAAAAAGCGAAGAAAGAAAAGGGAAACTAAAGGAGATGAACAAAGTCGAGAAAAACTACAGAAAATTGTATTAAATAAAATCTCGCTGCCATAGATAAAAAGGGCAGACGAGCAGAGAGACTTTGGGAGACCACGAACCGCTGAAGCCCTGCAAGCCAAAAATCCCGGCGCAAAGAAGCTTAAAAATTGGGAACAGCTTCATTCGTGGTTTTCCTGGGCAAGCTAGCAGAGAGAATTTAGGAATTGACACGAGGCGTTTTTAATGACAAACCGCCAGTCTATTGTATTTTCTCAAATTGTTAGCAATATCTAAAAACGGAAGCCAAACATGAAAGAATGCTTTTTAAAATCGGCCAGACCGTGCGTTCCAGGGGCAAGTTAACGGCGACAATCTACGATTAGGAATTTCGCGTTAGGATAAGATTCAAGGCATGCTCTTGTCTACCGTAACCCCGAAAGGTTAAAAACATCTCAAAACGGAAACGGGCCTTCAAAAATGTGCCCGTAAATTGGATCGAACCGGAAGTGGCCTGCTTCACCCGGTGTGCGCCAAATAGTTGTGAATGTGGTCCTGCAGAGGGCAATTTTTCTTTTGGCGTTCCCCTTCCGCGACGACCCTTTGAACTGCTGACACAGAAAGATTTGGGGCGCACATACACACACACCGGCAAAAAGGTCCCGAAACGGGTGGCAGCTGGCCATTCCTTCGAACTTGCCAGCCACCCAGCTCTGCCCCTTTAGTCTGCCTTTTCGGCTTTTCGTTCGCCTTCAAATACACACACATACGCAGATACACGCCCTCTCTTTGAAACAACTGGACTGGACATTTTGGGAAATAACATTGGAGGCTTGGGGGGGAACATCTGGGCGGGGATTTGCGTGTGAAAACATGGATCGGGCGGAAGCGTAGTAGATGTTTTAGAGTAAAGCGAATGCATCTGAAATAAAAGGCCTATCAATAAAAGCATTTTAAAGGGACGGTGAAGTGAAGGAGGGAACGTTACGTATAGAACTTCGCCTTTTAAGATAAACCCTACGAACTAAAAATTAACATAGACCTAACATGAAAGTATTAGGGCAAAAATTACTTTAAAAAAAATCTGAACACTGAGAAAACACTGATTTTTAGTGATTGGAACAGCCGGAAAGGCCGGGAGCCGGAAACTCGAAGCAAAAACTACTACTAAACGGATTGGAAAGGCAAGAAGTTGGGTTCGGCAAGAACCCGGAAAACCGCGTCAAAATTCCCCGCGGATAACTTTAAAGGGACTGGGAAGACAAACCAGTATATCTAGCAGGTATCGGATAATCCCTAGGGAGCGGCGAAGGCGTATCTCGGATAGGTTAGCTTCGGCCTCTAGGACCGCTAGCTTGTGCAAGCGGCAGTCGACCCGAACTAACCTTAATTTTAGCTAATTAGGAGGTGGCAGCCGGCTCCAAACTAGCAAAAGCCCACATTTACTAATTTTACACAAATAAAGCTCCAAATTGAATAAATCTCACCCAAGAAGCCTCATGATGACTAAGTAATCCCTTCATCAGCCCAGAAAAAACTGATGTTAGACTGTGTGCGTTCTCACGTTGACCGGTGTCCTCCCTCCTTCCCTTCCATTCGCTCCAGCACACTCGCCTCACACGATATCAAAAGAAGAGCCCAAATATTTGGGCCCAAGATTCGCGCCAACCCGGCCCACTTTGGCAATGGCGAGTTGAGGGATGGGGAAGATGGCAAAAAGGGTCGAATCTAGCGTGGGGGAATCTTTTCGATGGGATCGTAATCTCTCGTTATCTTACGTCTCTCTCGCCTCTTCCCTCTCTTTCTCTCCTCTCTCTCTCTCTCTCTCGCTCTCTCTCTATCTTCATTCAATCAAAATAAATGTTTAAAAAATCCAAATCAAATATAGCTGGCTGGTTAACGGGGCTCAGCTGGAAATATTTGTTTTTTTTCTCCTTGCAGCCCATAAAACCCTCATAAAAGGGGTCAGGTGAGATAAGCTCAGGCTTTATTGGCGTTAGCTTCTGACCGGTAGGCATTTTGGTCCAATTTCGCGACGCGGAATAAATCAAAAACTGTCTCTGAACTGCGCGTACCTATAATATGAGAGCCCCTGGGCGATGGGTGTGGATTTCGAGTGGTCAAAGAATTGCCCACCCCCGCGCCCACTGGCCAATAAATATGCGGCGGGGCTTGGGAACAGCAAACTAGCCAAGTGCAGGGGGGGAAGAGTTTCAGAAAAGTTCAGAATTGCTTTGAAGCGATGTTGTGATGGGGAGATGGTTTTTCGATCAATAAACTTTACCGATTTGACTATAAAATCTCGAAAAAGCAGTGAAAACTATCGGAATTTCGTTATTTACAGTTTCAAACCGCTTTTGAATAGCTATGCAAGTCATAAAACGTGAGGAATTGCTCGAATTTTGGCCAAAGAGAAGAAACTTAGCAAAAATCATCTTTCCCAGGTCTTTGCGGGTTTTAAAGGCACTTGGAAGGCAAAAACTCATGGATTTGCGCTTTAGAAAGTGATAAAAATTCCCTTGATTTTCATGATCATTCCCACGAAAATCAAAGGTATTTTGTAGTCAGAAAGCATTTTGAATAGATCCAATAGGATCGTCATATATTTTTCAAAGCAATCTTTACAAAAGTGTTTCGTAAAGTCATTAAAAAACCAAAAATTACCAAAATTCGACGAAAACCAGAAAAATAACGGAGTTAAAATGTAAATTCAACATGCAGGATTTACCGAAATCGCCCGACTCGAAAGAAAGAAGAAAAAAGTTTAGAGTATAGAAAAACTGTCCCTTCACCCAGAAATTAGCCAAAGCCCACCTGGCCGACCAATCTGGGGTGGGCCAGCCGGCCAGCCAGCCTGTGGTCAATGTCCCCAGGGGAATTTCGGGATGCATCGTTGGGCATTTTGTTGACTAATCCCCCACACCTAGCCACAACACCCCAGCCAGCCGTTCATATCGCTATCTCTAAATCTCTAACTCTCCCCTCTCTCTACATCTCTCTCAATCTCTCTCTCTCTCTCACTCTCTCTCTATATCTCTGATGTGATAACGCAAATTAGGGGCACTCGAGTCGTTAAATCCGTAAGACACCCATTGACACGGACGACTCGTAAACACCGAATCATTGGCATGTAAATTTGGGCGAGCGAATGAGCGAGAACGAGAGAGACAGAGAGAGAGCGTGAGAATGTGAGAGAGGGGGAGAGAGCGATAGAAATCGAATGCCAGGGCGAGAGAAACGGCGAGCAAACGAGGAGAGTGTCTGCGAAAGACAGGAGAGAGAGTGAGAGGGAGAGAGAAAGAGAGAGAGCGAGAGATGGAGAGTGATAGAGAGAGAGCTAGCCAGAGCCGGAGAGAGCTAGCATTTTAGAAAAATCGAAGCAAAATAACCCATCACCTCCCCCCCATTTCCCCGGCTGACGAATCGGCGGCCATTCAAAAACTATAGCCGGCCAAAATTCGCACCTTCACCCCCCCCCCTCGGCTTCAGGCCCCGGAAAAGCCGATGAATCGACGCGTTCGGCCTATTCAGGGGCTAAGTTATCGGCTGAATAGAAGGGGCGAGATGCTTTTCGATATTTTTTTGTGTCAGAGGTTCAGAAATTTGTTTTCAATAGCCGTTTTTGATCGGGTAGAGAATTTCTAGGTTTGATTCAGTCTATTTCAATTCGTGGCAAAATGCCAACAAATCCTTAAGAAGAGGATGAAGTTGAAAAGAGCTAAAAAACGTGATAAAATGTGGTAAATCGATTTTTCCAGATAAATTGGAGCTGGGGTGTTTCTCCTAGAAACTGTACAGTCGCGTACTACTACCAAATTTCACATCCTCTCGCCCCCACATCCGATTTTCCGTAAAAAAGCACTCGAGCGGAAGCATGAACTTGTTGAAAGGGAAAACAGACCTTTTTTTGGGGGGGGGGGAGTTAATGGAAACGTAGGGAAGAGAAAAACGCATTTCCTACAAAGTAGCGTAAACGGAAAAACGGAACGCCGGCGCATGAAAATGCAGGAAAACGAAAATTTGAAAAACCCCGAAATAGCGAATGAAAGTTCTTCCAAATGCAATTCCTAAATCTAATAGAATACCGTATACCCAGAAAGGTTATTCTTAAATCGATTTAAAAAATTAAATAGATGGCGATGTACTGTTTTTCCCATGGAACAATTAGCACCAATAGTACATGAAAAGATGGGGATAACTCGCGGGGCGAGAAAAGTCCAATTGACAACCTTACACAATCCGATGTTAGTGATCCAGCCTGAACGCCTCTAGCTCCAAGCCAAAAAACTTATTCCTGCTATAAAACCACAGGATCGTGGCGGGACCCGCCAGTCCACCAGTGTGGCGTGAAAGCAATTTGGCAACAGTGGTAGCCCCGACCCAAGCAATTCGGAAACGATGTGTGAAGCTTGGGTGAGAGAGGGAGCGAGCGAGAGATAGAAAGAGAGAGAGAGCGAGAGAGAGAGAGCAAGAAAGAGAAACCAAAGAAAAGCAGACCCAAAGCAACCCGTTGAGTCGTGAGTCGCTCAAAAAAGACGTCTGTGCCGATCCATCCGGTGGTTTGGGTTTGAGCAAGACGATAGAGGAGGGAGAGAAGGGGGAGAGAGAGTGAGCGAAATAGAGAGCGATTGCCAATCGCCTTCAGACCCGGCTGCGTGCCCCCTGTGGGCCCTTTTGACAGGCCCCTGAGCCGGAATGGGTGTAAAGCATGTGCTTCGGGGCGCCCGGGCAGTCCCCTGCCTGGGGCAAAACCCCGACGCGGCCGGGGGGACAACTTGACTGGGGACATACTAACGACGTAATACCATAGGGATGGCGTGATTTTATGGAGAATGGCGAATTTTGAGGGTTTTGCAGGACTGAACACTACCTAGCATACCGTCCTACCTTTTCATCAAGACAATTACCGTATTTTTAAGAGAATAAAGAGATACGGTTCTGAGGGTGTCATCCCGGTAAATTGTGTCTATCGTAATTAGCATTACCATAGATAACTTACTCCGAAAACGATGAATTTAAGAACGGATCAAATTACGGAAGTCATTCGCAGTTTGTAGTGGGGATTCGATTTAAAGCTTTTAAAATTTTGTCCTCTAAAATGCATCATATGACGCGGTCTGATTGTCAAAAGCTGTAAAAGCTGAAATCTCAAAGCAATGAAACACCCATGAAACAGCATCCAATGAATTGGAATTTTCATCGTAGCACGAGAAACCAGCGACGGACGGTTTTGCTAATGCAAGACGGAAATACCTTACAGTCAAGGTATAGGTTGGCAAAAGCACCGATGTAAAGACACCAAAAAGTATAGAAACAACAGGATTTCCCCATTTACCGGCGGGGCGCTTAATGTTTGAAACGGCGGCGCCAAAAAATGAGGGCCCGATTCGCCGACCGCCACAACAATAAAATAAGAAACAGCGGATATGCGGCGGAATTCATATAGCGAGAAAGTATATATTGAGAGAGAGAGAGAGAGAGAGAGAGAGAGAGAGAGGAGAGCAAGTAAGGTAAGCAGTACTTCTGGACTTTAAGATGTCGTTAAAGCAACAAATCGTATAGTTAACCTGTTATATAGCGTCCCTTACCTGACTCAACCCCAGAAAGGTAAATATGCGAAATGAAAACGGGTTGAAAAATGGGGCTCACCTGCGGCTGGCCGTCTCAAGCTTGACTCGGTAACTTGATCCTCCCCGTTTGCCAAAACGATGTCTATGAAAAGGATCCCCAGAGCCATGTTTCTCCCCTTGGAAATTGGTGATTTTTGGCTTACGGTTTCCCAAATGCATTTGCTAGCTTGCCTCAAATGGTAAATACCTTTTGGGAGACAAACTACAAACATCAGAACTGAAATTCCGCGAGGCGTCTCTGCTAGATAGTCATCACAACGAGATCAAATACAAATCTTTAAGCCGAGATTTCCGAAAATAGTCTTTACTAGCTTGCCTAGTTCTTTGGTATCAAAATTATAACCGAAGACAAAAAGTTTTCCAAAAGGTCCTCTGCTAGATACCTCCTCCCCGCGCCTGGTACGATCATTTAAGGGTCAAATTTGTAAGCTTTTGGTTCCAATTTCGTAAATTTTTTCCTGCTAGCTTGTCAGATTCGTAAAAATCCTTGAAAATCCAATATTAACTGCAAAATTCTGCAACATTTCCAAAATTGACATCGATAGGAAGAAGCACCTACATCCGCTAGCTTGCCCTAGCCCTTAGATCCGACCCGAACCCTAAAAGCCCAAATCACAAATTCCACTTGCGTGCGAAAGAACAGGGGTCATAAATCGAGGCAACCGGAAAGGAGGTGGGCAGCCTTTCTTCCAGGCCGCCCTGGGACCTCATTACCCTCGGGGAGGGCGGGGACGAATAAGGGGGGCAGGGATGGGCCATAGTAGTGGATTGTAGAGGGGGGGGAAGATACCCGAAAAAGATGGTGAGGAGGTTGTTGTATTGCGCAACGTTGTCCACGCGACAATACATCCATCCACCCTCTAAACCCAACCCTTACGAGACGACGGATACCCCCTCAGGGTATGATGGGCTGTCACACCAATGCGCCGATCTGGTACCGGTGGATTGGGTTGGAACCTTAGAGCTTGCGGGTAGCTAGCAGAGAATATTGCTGACTCCTTGGACATGAATAAATATTTATTCCCTATCCAAAGCTTCAAAAAAAACGACAACGACGAGTAGTTACAAATACTGAAATCATGGACATGGCAGTGGGTGGCACCCGGGGGGTTACGGTAGGGATACGGTATGGCTGTCGAGGGGTAGTAAAGCGTCTCTAGCATTGGGCCCCAGAGTCCAGGGAGCGCCAAGAAGCCCCCAGGGCTTCCGGTCCGGTCGTGATGTCGGTGGCGATGTAGAGACCGTGCTCGATGAACTGAAAACAGCAACAGTTCGTACTATCGTACTCTTACGTACGGTAACGTCAGAAAGACACTATTTTGTAAGCGTTACGACCTGAACACGTGATTTTAAGCGTCGTATATGGCCAAAAACGGAATTTTTTTTAGCATTTTCAAACCTTAAAACACTTACGTGAGCCTCCGGATTCACAATTTCGATAGGCAGGCTTGGAATCTTCGGGATTTCGACCGGAATGCCCTTTCTAGAGCCTCGCTGGCAACCTGAAAAGAATTAGCATCGAAAACCCGATAAAAAAGCCTACCTTTCCTAACATGTCCTTCGCCAGACTGCTGATATTGTCAAAAGCGTCTTGCGGGAAGCCGGTAGAGCCGTCTTTGTCGCTAAAGAAGTCAAAATCGAAGAGCATGGAAGAGAGGGAAGAGCGAGGGAGAGAGGACAGAGAGAGTGAGAGAGAGAGAGAGAGAGAGAGAGAGAGAGAGAGAGCGAGAGAGACCTTACCTAATCTTAAGATCATCAATTTCCAACGATCCCTTCAATGTTCCGTCTTTCAGGGTAGCCTTGACGGAAGCTTTCATGTGGATGACAATCGTTGCGATCTAAAAACACAATTTTAATGTTATATTAATTTCAATTCATACTTTGGTCTGCGTTCCATTCAAATAGATATCGACGTCAACCCCGACTTCCCTTTTCCCTCCTCCTCCGGTGATCTCCAGTTTTGGCACCTCATTGGTATGGATTGTCAGACTAAAATCAGAAATTGACAGTACCCCGAGATTAATTAAGGGAAGTTTATATAATTGAGATATAATTCCTTACCTCAAAGTCTTTCCGGCGTATTTCTCCTTGATTCCGGGCAGTGCTCCAAAACAGAAGCCCAGCTCGGAGAGGAGGAGAGGTCGACTAAAATATAGTTTTGGTTTAATAACAATTAAATCATTGTTTTTCGGCAGTTCCTCGGCTTCGGTTCCAGCTGCAAAATAACTAACTTTGCCTGCGATCCCTCTGCAGCTTGACAGCCTTTAGCAAAGCGGCTCGGCGAGTTGATCTCTTCGTATGGCGCTTGGCCGACTTTTTGTGATGACGTACCTATAAAATTGCGTAAAAATGACTGGTGAAAACTTGACTTACATGGCGTTTTTCTTCTTGAGGCTCCTTATCCTCGTCTTCGTCTTCATCATCAAGCTATAAATCGAAGTTAGATAGCTCACAACGTCGAGGAATTTGTCACTCTTCCTCCCCCTCTCTCTCTCTCTCCCTCTTTCTCGCTCCCTCTACCTGAACGTCATTATCCTCATCCCTCATCGTCGTCCTCATCATCCGAAGTACAATCCTTCAACAGAGCTCAATAACGGGGGTATCAGGCCCAAGCGACACGGAGAGGAAATCTTTTCTGGAATTCAAGCGCTTTCATGGACCGAAAATCTGAATTACTGATGCAGGTTGTAGAGCAGCGTGTTGATCGAATAGTCCGAAAGGATAAGCTCGGCTTGGTGGCTATCGCACTGCTCCGGGAAGTCAGTACGGATTAAGGTGTAGGGAGTACCACCTAGGAAATACAGAGGGTATATAAAATTGATCAACGAGGGGAGAGCGAGATAAAGAGAGCGGGAGAAAGAGAGAGAAAGAGTGAGAGAGAGCGAGCGAGCGATAATGAAAGCCATTAACAATTACTTACCAACAGCATTCTGCGAGAATTCTCCATCCAAATCGACGGCAAATCCGCACTTGGAGGCCTCGGTTTTGACCAGCCCGAGGGAGACAGAGACATTAAAAACATCGAGTTTCTTCTGAAAATCCAGAGGGTATATTTTCAGAAGCAATCGTAATTGAGCGAGATCATTTGGGTAATGCCGACGACGCGACTTACGAGGGGCAATCAAGCTTGGAGGCGAACTGCTTGAGGAGGGCCATTGGATCGTTTACGTTGCTGATGATGAGGAGTCATCATCGTCGTCAGATTGACTAAATGAAGTTGAATATGAAAAACGGCTTATCAATTACCGTAGTTTCCGTTTGAGTCGTAAGAGAGTCCAGGACGATCTCCTGACCTTCGGGATCTCGCCAAAGCTCTCCGGCTCCATCGAATTTCATGCTGGCTCTGGGGAGTCGGTTGAGGTCGTTTTCTCTAAACGCCACAACTTACGGTGGTCGATTTTTTTGCAATTGACATTGGCAGCTAAGCTAAAGCTTTAATTTTATAAAGTACTGGGCTCAATTTGAAACTTCATAAAGCTGCTATATTTTTCGCGCTTTTTTGAACCATACCTCGGGTCCATCCACCAAACCATCGCGGCCATTAGTGCACGAACAATGGCTTGCTTCTCGATCTCATAGTTCTGCGAAACGTCCAAATGACTCCAGGGTTTGATTGGCCTGTGATGTATTTTTTTAAAGTCACTAAAGCCACATACCCAGCTTGGTACAGCCTCGGGCAACACGATGATTGTGGCGTTTCTAAAGCAATGGAGTAGGTATTTTTAGAGTTTAAGGTTATAAATACCTCCTGCTCTGTCTAGCCGAGCGCCTTCTGGAGACGGCGCGGGCTTTCTTGACTGAAAATAAAGATATATTAAGCTTTGAAGAAGATCTTTCGGTTTTAAAGGTATCTGCAAAGCATCCTGGTCGATGCATTCCCGGTGATATTATGCGCACCTTGACAGGCAACGCGTAATCGATTACCCCATGGATGACGAGCGCTTGCGTGCGTGTCGCTTTGCGGTAAATTACACCAAATCCGTAAAACCCCTTTAAAAACCCAACTAGCCAGTTTCTTACCTTTCCTACGATCCTGATATCCAGGCTTTGGTGTGCCAGAAGATTCCGGGACTGAAGAGCTGCTAGCAGAATCGGCAATCGTCTACAAATTTGATAAACCTTAATTACTCCACTGGCTGTTTCACCGAGCACCTGAGAATCTCCCGAATCGCCAACATTTTGTAGATCCGAATCAGACTCGCTCGTCTTTCCAGAATCCTCCGTCTTGCCGGAATCCGCGCTGGATGCCACCTAAAAAATGGGGCATTGAAGATACAGCAGCCGCAGCCCATTACCGTAGTCGTCTCAGAGCCTTCCTTCCTCTAATCCCAATGCGCTACCAAAGAGGTCCACCATCTGGCTTTGACGGAAATTGATTGAGGGATAGCTGGAAGTTGGGTTTAACGGGACTAAAACAGTGAAAATCATTTAAAGAATTTAAAAGCACAAAGTTCGCTGGTATTAATTTAGATACCCGATAATTTTCCGCTCAGCTTTTCGTTGATAACCTGGGGCACTGAGCGGGCAGATTTTCGGGGGCGCCATTTTGCGGACAGATTTTCTGATAGTCGCTTCGGAAATTGGAAACGAGTGAAATAGCGAAAATTGTCCGTGATATACTTAAAAAGTTAATTTAAGTTAGTATTTTGTGAGATAAATGAGATAGAAACCGGTACTTACCCTCAAATATTGGTCGCGATTTGTCCCAATAGCCCTCCTGTTCGATGTAAATCGTCAGCTCCTCCGATTTTCACTT